>NW_010729143.1:611410-785801 GCF_000365185.1 Nelumbo nucifera | reverse complement strand
TGATTCTGTTATTGTAGTTATTTACTTTTCAGTTTTATATTGTTATGTGTTATGATGTAAACACCAAGGGCAGATGTGTCCTTTCATGTAACTAGCATAACATATAAATATTAAATTAAAGTGGCGGTGGCAGAATATTGAGATTCTGTTCTTCTCCTCAAAACTGTGTTCTACTGCTCTCTCACCACTCTTTCTCCTTCTTGTTCACTTTCTCCTCTCTTCGAACCTGAAGTTCCTGAGTGATCAAGACTGATAGCAGTCTTGAACAACTACACTAATCAACACATTTTCTTTTCTTCGTTTCCTATAACAAAAATAAGGGTTCACCCCTTATATTTTTTGAATTTTCTTTTCATGAATTTGTTGATTTTCTATACTTCAACATGAACTCTATACCTTTCTTATGAAAATTATGAATAATTATTAAGGAAATATGGTTATGGTACCTAGGGAACTACCCTAGGATCTACATTTTCTACATAAAAAATCCATCGTCTAGGCAACTAGGCAATAAGGCGCCCCCCTGGTGACTAGCCTCGCCTTGGCGCCTTGAAAACTATGCATCCACGTTTCCCACACACATCCTCTCTTTCCATCAAACACGATACAACTGGTGGCTGCTTTCTGGATGCTAAAGGTACCAGAAATCCCTGGACTATGTTTTGATTTGTCAATTCCCATCGGCCATAGAGGAGCTGAGAAGAACTGGCCCTGAGTTAACACTTAAAATTTCATTACCCATCAAAGTTGCAGAGAAAAAAAAAGTGAGACACTGGATGGATTGGGTGATTCTCTTAAAGCTGAGATTTCAGCTGTTATCGAAGGAACTCAAAGGGCAATTGAACTGAATATCACCAAATTGGTCATAGAAGGCGATTCTAAACTGGTAGTGGATTGGGTGAGAAATGATGCTGCTGATTTTTGCAACTACAGCAACGAGAAGAGGAAAATTAATTGGTTAACCAAGAACATTGAGGTGAAGATGAGTTGGGTTAAAAGAAGTGCTAACTCCTTTGCTGATGGGTTAGCTAAACAAGGGGCATCTAGGGACTCTTTGTTCTGGGCTATCTTGTAATTGTTCTCGTGTCTTGTTGTTTTGGTTAGGTGAGATAAGAGAGTTTATCTCCCTCTTCTTGTACCTGTGTTTTTTCTCTCTAATTTTAATAAAATCTACGAGTTATTGATAAAAAAAATGACAATTTAGTTTTGGGATTTGGGAAAAAGGGCAAAATTGGGTTTTAAAAAGTTACAACAGTCATGTGCAATCACATGTGGATGGAATGATGGCATGTGATGGCATTATAACAGTAGGGGTAGAGTTGGTCAATCGTCAGAAAACTTGGGGGGGGGGGTACTTTAAGGGATTTTGCAAACAGTAGGAGTGGGAGACTCATGAGGGTTGAAAAAGGGAATTTGATGGCCATGTATTCTGGTCCAATTAGAGTGGGAGACTCGTTGAGGGGCTGAGTTATTAGCAGCTCTGGAAGGGGTTCGAAGGGCCAAAGACCTGCATATAAACAAGCTGATCATAGAAGGAGACTCTGAGACTGTACTTAGCTGGCTAAAGGAAGACAACTCTAGGTTTTCGAACTACAACAATGAAAAGAGGAAATTTAAATGGCTTACCAAGGACATTGAAGTTCTATGCACATGGGTAAAGAGATATGCCAATTCATTTGCAGATGGATTAGCTAAGCAAGGGGTGAATAGGAGTTCAGTTTTTTGGTCCCAGTTGTAAATTGTAATAGCTCTTGTATTTTTGGGTGTACATTGACAGTTGTGGGGAGTTAAGATATTTTAGCTCTCCTCTCTTGTATTATCTTTTTCTTAAACAATTAAGGAATCTTCTGTTGTTGATAAAAAAAAGTCAATTTCCTAAAACTTAGGGGTAGTTTAAGAGATTCCCCTACATATTAATACTAGCATATATAGAAGTTTTTTGGTAAGCTAATATATGGACATTTTTGTTCTCATAAATAATAATATATACTAGAACATCTAGAAACAAGTATGGCTTATTACATATTATAGGTTATTAATTATGCACTGCGCTACTGAGTACAAAATTTATTTAGCATTGGTGATTATTAGCAAATTAAATTGAGTGATTCTAAGGATTACAAGTTCATTTTTTTAATTTTGTACTGCATACAAATGCATCATACACTATTCACTTGTAAGTCCCCAATTCGTTAGTTTGAGTGTGTCCCACGTACGCAATACCCATATGTGTCATGTAAGATGCATTTGCATGTGGTACAAGAAAAGTTAATATTGATTTTATGTATAATAGAGGGCTGATTATATGTGATCCTTCGAATTTTATAGTTAATATTGAATAACAATAAACAGGACCCACGGGAGAAATTGTCACAGCTGCAAATGATAAGGATGAAGCCATAGTCATTGCAGAATTTGATCTGGATAAAATCAAATCCAAGAGACATAGCTGGGGAGTATTTCGGGATCGACGTCCAGACCTTTACAAGCTTCTTCTGACATTAGATGGCAATAGTTCTTCACTGTGATGCCAGTCACTATGCCTTCCATTTTAGTTCAGTACGGTAGGTAATCAACAGAGTTCTTTTAATAAGAGGTAAATTATATCAAAGGAAAAGAATTAAGTATTGCAGATACTTGTTATCAAGTTCAGAACAATGATGCTTCATGTTCATCTTCACTAATTCCCCTTGTGTACTAAAACAGTTTTTCTTCCTTGGAAATAGTTTTTTTCTATTGTTAGGTGGGTTTACCTATTTTCGATAGAATTCTTTGAATCACCTTCCATTATGTAAAATTGCTTTTTTTTTTGGAAGGAAACCATATGCTGATATAAAGAAAGACATTATATAAAATATTGTTTACCTTAAAAAAGAAATTCTACAATCCTATTTCAGTAGAATGCAAATAAAATCATGAGCGCACATGGTTTACCACTGTCTACTGATGAGCGCACATGCGTTCCATCTAGGATTATTCGCACACTAAATTGTTGCTTAAATCTGAATATGATAATCATCCAATTGTAGTTGACAGTGGTAAATTTACTCCAAGCAGGGCCCATCAGTAGACAATAATTTGTCAAGTCAAATGTCTAGACCTAGCTAGTGTGGTGAATTTCTTTGCATTTGAGATCTCACAGCATCATATGACTCCCCAAAGCATATTGATAATCATATTTAGATAGCCTATAAAAACAGCCTATGACGTGAGATGTAAATCAGTCCTTTAATATCAAGATTAAACTTAGTGATTAGCAGAATAAAACAGGTCTGAATAACTGTGCAAGAGAAGATGGCGAAGAGAAGAGGTAAGAGGAGTCGAATAATTCTCCATTCTTCTCTAACCCTATTTTATTAATATCTAAAAATTTGATGATGACAAGAATGCCCTTAAGTGGGTGGCCAGCTTGGCAGTTACATAAAGAAAAATAAAACAAGAATAAATAACAGGCCCAGTAAGTGTGGCCCATCAACATAAAATAAAAGATATTACAAGAGAGGCTGTTAGGGGCCCATTCGGCCCAGTCTCTTTACAACGTGGAGACAGGAATATAGTGGAGATACTAGGGTATCTTTGATTCCAATCTTTCTTTGTCATACCATTTATATCTACACAAGGGTAGGGAAGCAGATTAGCAGAGCTTTCAGATGCAACATCAGGCACAGATTTAAGTTTGTCGCCCTGCAGCATGCTTGATTTCAACACCACTAGGCAGTAAGAACATTCTTCCAGTGTAGGAAAGCTTTGTGAAATCAGAGAACTAAGACCATTCACCTTTTCTTTGCATATGATGAAGGGAATAAAACGTCATTGTTTGTATGATATCCCAAGATTTTCAAAGCTTTCATTACTGGACAAGCCTTTTTCCTTGAAGAATCTATTCTCAAGTCAAGCATTCGTCAGTTTTTGCAAAAGGTTTGGTCCCAAGAGCTTTGGTATCATGCTTCTGATGCCATTTGATTCCTATTTTTCTTTTCCTTATTTTCCTCTTTCTTTATATTGCTTGGATGCTTGTTTTTCATGTTGGAGCTAGAAGTGTCATGTGGGTCTGACCTATATGCGCATAGGTGGATCTAGATTAGTCCTTAGCAAAGAATAGCATACACATTTGTTGTGGCTTACTGGTGAGTACTTAAACCAACCAATGGAGTAGTGCTTGAACTGTAACTTTGCAGTCAAAAAGCACCTCTATTTCCTGAAATATTTAAAAATGGCTTCAAAACCATTTATTTCCCTTAGAGGATACCGGTATGTTGTCTGTTTCAGTTACGCTTTTGTAAGAAAGGTTCTCTTGATTTTTTCCTCTCAACATGCCAGAATCCTTGACTCAGCATTTCTACATAAACTTCCCAGCCATAGGTGGCCTCTAAAGGACCTTATTTAATTTGCACCACGGGTGGTTCAGTTTTCTTTTCTTAACTTTTTCCCTCAATAATTGCGACTGACTAGATACATGATTATTCAGCGGGTCCTCCTGGAGAATTTGGGCTCTATGATACTTAAACAAATTCTTGTTCAGCCCTTTTATCGTTTAAAGTCACCTGGGATAGGCAAGATTCCCCGGGTGAAACACTATTCACTTTGTGCAACAGTTCAATAAGAGAGAAATCTTGATGATTTGTAATCTGTGCTGTTGCTGCAGTTCAATTTTCCTAGATGTCTTATACAGTGGGATCAAAATGTCTTTTTATGGTTAATCACAGAATAGAATTGATTCGAGGCATGAGCATCATGGTTGTTGTCAACGTGAGAAGTTGCCCTAGAGGCCGCCTCATTAGCACAACAGTAGGATTCCTTGTCTAAAGGGCAGTCCAATGCAAGAGGCTCCCACCAATGCAGGGTCTGGGGAGCAACAGATGTATGCAGCCTTATCCCTGCACAGAGGCTGTTTTCAAGATTTGAACTCTGGTCATCCAGGTCACAATGGGGGAATCCTACTGTTGTGCTAAGGCCCACTTTTGCTGTGAGATGCTTTTATATTATTTGACTTTGGATGTCATAATAATAAAATAGATATTACTAGATTAAATTATCCATTTTTATGTTTATATATTAATTTCTTTCTATTATTTTGTTATTTAGTAGGGTTCAATCAATACACTTGTTAATCTATTGAATCTTTGAAGACTTGAAAACTTAAGCCACTGGTTTGTTTGGTGGTAAGTTTGGGGAGGAAGTTGACTAACTTTCTCTGCAAAAGAACATGGGTAAAAATGCATTTACCCAGGTAAGTAACTTACCATCAAATGAACGGGGCCTTAGCAAGTAAAGGTGTTTATGGGTCGGATCAGTTTGGTTGCAGGCTCTTTGGCCAACTGAACCAACCTGGTTGGGTTGGGAAATTGGCCACCTGAAACTGACTGGCCATTAGTGGAAATCAATCCAAGCGTAATATTTTGGGTTGATTTATCGGTTTGGTCAATTGGTTCAAATAGCTGCCCAGAAGTAGTTTTTACTATGTTTTCACCAGGTAAAAATCATATTTTAAATGATATTTGGGTCGGGTTGGTTTTGGTCAGTTTACACGAGCAAAGCGAAACTGACTGGAAATAGTTAAAAACTGGCTAACTTGGGTTGAGTTGGATCGGTTTGGTTGGTTTGATCAGTCTTATAAACAGTTTTATTAGCAAGAAAAAATAAAAAATTTTGTCCAATCAACACATTCTTATCCTTATTCTTATTCTTTCACCCTTTCTTTTCTTCTTTTCGTAGGACAAAAAACAGGGGCTAAGTCTTTATATTTTCTGAAATTTTTAACCTTTTTTTTCTTCTTCTTCAGGTGAATTTTTTACGTTTTCATATGGAGTTATACTATTTATGAAAATTAATAGGTGATTACTGGTGAAAAATGGTCTCTGATAGCTATGGAACCAGGGAATTGCCCTAGCTTCATGGTTTTTATTTTTTATTTTTTTTTAAATTCACCGCTCTAGCCTGACCTCGACGCCTTTAAAACTATGATGAACATATATGCCGGTTTTATTAACACTAATCGATCAAATTTACGGAAAACTGACCAATTAGCCAAAACTCAACTTGCTCCGAGCCTCCGAACAATGTAAATATTGAATTAATTGCAGATCAGCAAACCATTGCAGGGACTAGAATAGTACTTGAATGATATCTGGCTTCTGAAACACACACTCTGGAATCCACAAATAACTTGGTCCTGGTTCATCAACTTGTTAGCAACAGTTCTTTAAATTCTGGTTCATGCAATGACAACTAAAAGTTAAAAGGAAAGAGAACAAATTAGCCAGAAAGTTTGGTTTAACTGACTACTTACTTGTCAGGACTGCAAACCTGTAGCTTCAAAGAAGCAACTGAATAAACACAAATGTGCAAACAGGAGGTATCATAATTTCTTGGCATTACAAGGGTTTTTAGCCAAGTGATGTTACTTGTAGCTATCAATTCTTTCTTTACCACTACATAGAATAGGTTACGAATATCATTATGTATCATTAAGGGAGAGAGCCGAGATGTATCTCCAGCTATGAGAGGATAACCATGGAGATACCCTGGACCCTCCAGTGAATGTACACCTAAAAGCCAAAAGCAATGGAGCTTTTAAACTTTTAAGTGAGCAGGTGAAGCTTCTATTCTCAGAATAGAGTTTCTTCAGTATGTGTAAAAGCTATTCTCAGAATAGCTTTTAAACTTCAATGATTTAGTTTCAATTATTGCATCCTGGAATATCAGACCAATAAATTGGGAAATCATCGAATTTGCATTTACTTTTTCCATCGGAAAGGCTTTTATCTCCCAAATTCACAGTAGTCTGTGCCCAGTAACCTACAATTACCATCCATCACAGCTAATCTAATCTGTGTTCAGCCCATCTACTCATCTAACAGATGGAATTATTCTGCAAAAAGTGGGAAAAAATTGCATGAAGAGAAAAAACCATTATTAAATTAACAATAATGATTTGCTTAGATGAGTACAGTTTTCTGATAATCCTCTCTCTCTCTCTCTCTCTCTCCCCTTTGTTTATGTCAAAGCCTTTGATGATTAATTGGGTATCCCATATTTTGCAGCATTCTGGGGGACTATTATCTAAAACAATCTAACAGTCCGAAAAGTAAAAAAACAAAAGGAAAGAAAAGCCTATAAACCTCTCTACAAAATAAATCTAACTTTGAAGCTGCAACAGAAACCCATCACTTCTTTTTCTCTGTCATATCTATCAAGTTGAATTAAAACACCAGACCTTGAAGATATTTATACCTTTAAGTTTTTATCTTCGTGATGCTAATTATCTTGGACGTTGTCTTTGCCAAGTTTTTTGGCTATTTCTTCTCTATGCTCTTGTTCTTTCTCTGTGATCACTGTTTCATCTCCTATTTCTTCCTCCGTTCCTTCTGTTTCACCTTCACCTTCTTCTTCCTCATCTTCTTCTTCATTTTCGTCCAAGATTCCTTCTGGTTGGACAAAGTGAAGTTTCAGACGACCATTTTCCCTACGTGCATGGAGGAATTCCCTGGTGGGGATTCTGATTTCCTTAAGAATAAATCTCCCATCATATCTGTAAGACTTGAAGCAAATCCATGGCTTCCCGCTCCTACCAATGCAAGAAATGGGTGGGGGAAAGGGCCTACCAGTTGTCCTCGATCTCTTGAATTCTCCAGATGTATTTTCCCACACTGAATATCTTGAAATACTCGATTTCTCTTTTTCTGTTCCTTCCAACTGATCGCTATTTTCATTCTTTGGGTCCTCCACATCATCGGAACTCTCAGACCCAAGTCCTTCCGTGCAGTGCTGCAGACTCTCTGAATTCTTGGACGAAAACCCATCAGCGTTCTTGGAAGAAGGTCCCGTGTATGGATTTTTCTTCTGGGTATCCAACAAAGAATCCATTGATGGATGGTTCTCGTCGTTATTTCTCTCCTCAGTGATAAGATTGCCATTGTTGTTGAAGTTGAGGAATCCTATCTCAGGCAATGGGTTTGGATCCATGAAGGAAGATGATGAGGAGAGCGATGATGATGAAGGTGATGTTGATAACGATGAAGCAAGAGAAGGCAAAGATGGTGATTTGGGGTTCTCTTTGAAGTGAAGTTCACCAAAAATCTCAGTGAAAGATGAGAGATCCATGGGGTCCATGGATTTGATCTGGTTCCACGGGGACAAGGATTCTATGAGCGTTTGATTTTCTGGTATTGGATTCTCAAACATGTGTTCAAGGCTACCACAGGCAGCCATGACTAATCTGTTCAGAAGTGATGAGAACAGAGAAAACAATAAAAGAAAGAGATCAGAGAAAGACAATCTGGTTCTGTTTATGAGTGGAGGGAGGTTAAAGGAAAAAACTTTAATACATCAGATGGATGAATATAACAGAAATACAGAGAGGGGGGGGGGGTTGATTATGATGTTAATGAGGAGACACACGGGGTTGGCATGGAGTGGTGGTGAAATAAAGGTAGAGCACCATTATTGGGATATTGTTTTGTTCTGGGTCTCTCAATTTGGAGTGAATTCGGGATTGGTGGAGAGAGAGAGAGGGAGAGAGACTTGGTTGACGTGTTTGTTTTACTGCACCACAGCCTCTACATCGTAATCTCTCCCTATTTATAGATGTTCTCATGTGCAACGCTTTAAAGAGAGAGAGAGAAGAAAATCTACTAATCTAGTACAACTTCCTCGTTCAAATATCTCTTTAGTAGTTGAAAGACTCGTGACCACAGATTTACTTCTTCAGCACCTCAAAACAAGTCTTTGCTTCTATTATGCTTTAAATTTTAATAACAATAGCACAGTAAAAAGGACTAAAAGAAAGAGTTGTTTATTAAGGGAGCATGAGCATGATTTCTCAGTTCGTTAGAATATATTCTTATGTCACCAATTTGCAACTTGTAGAACGTATATTTTGTACAATTAACAAGTAGGGTTCTATCTCTTCATGTCTGTTAATTCATTTTCAAGAACCTGATTCCCCACAAATAATTAATATGGGATAGTTAATTCTATTACATATGTATTTATGATTTGTTTTTTTAATTTCCATGATAGAGATAGTTAACATTCATAATAAGAACTGACTAGAAGAGTTAGGGGTAGACCAAAAAGGACATGGCTTATGATAAGAAATGATAATTTAACAGTAAGTATGACATTAAACAGAACCGAATGAAATAGGATTGAATAAGTAGAGCCCCATATAATTGGGATAAGGCTTTGTTGGAAAACGGATTTAGATGTGGGGCGCTCTTGATGGCTGACCCGACCTGATCCAGAATTAGAGGGAGTGGGAGGAGTTGTGTGTAGTTATGGAACTGTGCACAACTGCCCCAACGTGATGAGGTTTTAGTTCTTATATACTCTCAACTTTAAGTGGGTCAGTTCGAGTCCAGATCTCCTGCCCATGAGAATTCTGCCCACGTTTATTGAAGTCATACATGAAGAACATCTTATCCTCTGTATAGTATTATGCTGGGAGAGATGTTCCCAATTTACGGAGTGTATTGTGGGTATGCATGGGCAGAGTTCTCGTAGGTAGGGGACCCGGAGTTGATTCATTGTGCTCTCTCTTTGCTCTTTGAGATCAAGTTGGTGAGAAAACATTTGGGCTGTGAAAAACCAAGCATTCTTCACATTGTAACTATACTTTGACTGGCTGAGAATTCACGTAATTCAATTATTCAACCCACTCCTGGATTCGGATTTGCTTTCAGAAAGCAAATTATTCATCTCTAAATTGTTACAGGCATGGATGATGATGGTAATTTATTTTTATAAAATAAATAGATATGAAGACTACATATCATTTACTCTTTGGAACTGACAAAGCTTCATAATGGGCTTCTTTGTTTTGAATAGGTGTTTGTTAAACCATGAGCTGTCATCTGAAATTGGAATAAGAGTTGGATTTTGTAAGGGTGCAACTGGTATATATATTCTATAAATTGAAAGAATTTGCGATGTTCTGCATTAGAGTTGTCACTCAATTAGTTGGATAAATTAAAACTATTTTTAGGTATGATGGACAAATTTGGAAAGTGATTATTGGAAAAGTTTTATGATAAATTCGTATTATCATTAGAATTGCCACTGCGTTATTGTAATTTGTAATCTCTCGGTGTGTGGATGAATAAAATGTACTATTAGGGCCTCTCAGGTGGCTTTGAATGCAATAGCCTCTCTTTTAGGGCCCATTTGGCAGGACTTCAGTCTTTAGCTTTGATTGAGCAGCTTTCCACCTTGAAGAATCTACTAAAAATGGCTTTACCAAAAAGTCACTTTTGGGCTCAATAGAAGCATTTTTGGGCTTTTTGGGTTTTCCACCAAACATAGCTTCTAGGCTTTCCATGTAGGGCCTACCTTGCAAAGCTAGAAGCCGCTGAAACTGAAAGCACTCGAAAATGAAACTTAGTCTGACCTAGCTAACTTTCACAGTCATCTTCCTCGTCTGCACACCTGAAGTCTCGCTCAAATGACTTATTGGTTTGCTGCCCTGATCGATTCTTTTAAAGTCAGAGCTCTTAAAGTTATCAGAAATTATGATTTTCTTTTCTATATTTTGTTAATATGAATTTATGAAAATTTTCAATTTCATCAAGCCCATCATCCTTTTAGCAAATTTCAGAAGTTTCCTAAGGTCGTTATGCATTTCTAGTTGTTATCTTAGAAATGGTCTGGCGAGCCTATTTAACTCAACGAATTAGTAACAGAGAACCAGACATCCTCCCCCCCCCCCCCCTTTTGAATTCAAACTTGAGAAACGAACCCATTTTGGTTCAGTAAAAGGAAATCTAATAGAAGTTTATTAACTACTTAAAACTAGAGGAGAAAACAAAATAAATTTTATCTTCCGAAAAATCCAATACACAGAAATAATTATCAGAACATGTGATACACATCCATCTCTGTTAATCTGACAATGCATTCTGATCTCCATTTTCAAATCAGTGAAACCAAATTCAATCTTGGTTCATTCTGGAAATGAAACAAATGAGAGCCTACAGGTTAGAAATGGGCTACAGTAGACCAAAAAAGTGAGTTCCCTTCGTATGTGCTTTTCTGTCATTTGCCTCATCTTTTGCCCTATCAAAGACTGTTTAAAATTCATATAAATCAAGATTCCAGATTGATAACCTGTCTGATTTGATTTCCAGGGAAATTATAACACATGGTGCTTTCTCGAACGCCATCGAACCTCTAATCATATGCCCTATGGCCTAGCTGGCATGTTTGATTCAACAACGAGGCCGGCGTCTGCTGCCTCACTTTTGGAGCAAGCATCATGGAATATTCCATGAAGCTTTGTATCTTTCTGAGACAAATGATTGGCTACTATTACTGCTAATGTCCAATGTCAATAGTCTCTCAATAAAAGAAAAGAAAAGAAATGAAATGATAATGATGCCGACTTTTCTGGCAGTAAAGTCTGTTACAGAAGACTGCAATGCAGAAGGATCCTTCTTTTTCTCTGTAATGTTCACTGATTGAGGCTGTCCAGTTCTCCATCATGATCTCATCCGAGAATTAGAGGGCAAGGATCAATATCCAGTAGTCATAAAAAGTGGATCAAAATCCTGTACAGAGTTTACAACCTGGGGGGTAGTTTATTATCAAGGAAATTACTGGTTCAACTGCACCTTTATGGTTTTACCCAATAAAAACACAATAACAACCTTGCAAAAAAACAGGTTTGGCTTGTTCTGCACATTATTGGGAATTTATGTACTGTACTTAATAAGAATAATCTCAATTTCCAAAAGATGCCATTGCCATTTGGAAAGCACATTCTAGAACCCAGTAAATTTATACTTCAGATAATTGTTATTGACTTATTGCCAATTGCCAAAGAGATCCTGTTAAGGTAGCCTCGACGTAGTCAGTTGAAATAAATAAAATATTAAGAAATTGTTAAGGTAAAAGCACAAAACCACTGATATGGACTTTTCATGTGGATACTGGATGGAGGTAGTTTTGGGAAACCAAAAGATGTTAGTGTGGGATAACATGGAAATGTTATACATGAAACAGAAAAGGTTAAGAAACTCCACAAAGATATGAAACATACATGGCAATCTCTTTCTCAAGCTCCAAATAGAACATTCAGTGCCAACTTATGATCATATTAATCATCCCTCCAACTGGACTTTGCCACCATCAGCGCCAGGCTTCAACCCTCTCTGCCCTAGAATTTATACGGCTAACAATACTGATTCCTTTTGACTTCTCAACAGGTCCTGCCACCTGAACCACAGTATGCCCATTTACTTTTCTGGTTCCCTTCTTGAGATTAGAATTACTAGATTGACCAGTCTTGTTCTTACGGTTGTTTGCTTGAACACCTGACTTGTGACCATTAGCAATACCAGTCTCTGGTCCATTTGTTAAGGTGTCAACTTGAGTTGGAACTTCACAGGGGTAATCATCAACTGGAGAGTTGTTGTCATCAAGGTTGGCTTTGTCAATAGAAGGTTGAAAACACTGGGCTCCATCATCGAAAGTGGAAGCATCTTCAGCAAGTTGAGTGGGGCTTTCTGAAACTGGTTCCTTGCTAACAAACATATGCTCTGTCTCTTCTTTAGCAGAGGTCACATCCTCCAAGCAGGTCTGAGAAGGGTTGTGGTGACCATTCTCATCAAAAGGCTCTTGGCGTGAATCGGCATCTGTTTCTATCACTGAATCCTCTCTTTCTTTGAGAGTCCTTATTATCAGTGTTTTAAGGAAATTCATCACTTGCACTGCATACATCAGTGCAGTCAAAGGATCTGCCATCTGCAAAATAGAATGTTAATAAGAATTATGTTATACTCCATTGTCCATGTGGGGAGAAGTTGAATAAGAGAAAACCTAGAATATTTGTTTGATTTGTGTGTGTCTATTTGTGTATATGTGCCTTTCCATTCACCAGACTTTCAATGGCAATATAAAAGAGTGTATTGTTATAGATCATGACAATTATCTGGCGGATCAACTTTTGGCATATGAAAACGTCCTTGGTAAAACCAGCCATGATTTCATGATACTTCCTAATGTTTAATGACATAGACAGGTCAGAAAGTGACTTCTTTTCCAGGTGCACTAATATTTATTCTTCTTTAGCTCCTACAAGTGTTTGTTTTATCAAAAACACACAAAGAACAAAGAATTATATTATTAAAATACAACAAGTTTTGTAAGTTTCATTCATTTTGGCATGAACACTGTTTTATTAATGGTCTTGAAAGGACAAAAAATGGAACACTATTATTGTGTGTGAGAGCATAGACATATAAAAGGAAACACCTGGTTAACCTGACTTGAACCCAAACCAAGCGAGCCCAGTCCAAGGGAAGCTTTGACTAAGTGGCTATTAGCTGTTAACACCTGACCACTTATGCCAACTTAGCATAGTTCCTGAAGATTCCTAGAAAGTCCAGTATTAGGAAAGGAAAAAGAAAAACATAAATACGGAATTCACGTCCAAATGGAGCCCCAGATCCTCTTTCTCACTCTTGGACCCAGACCTGAATTTCTCTCTCTGAATGGACTCAGACCCTCTTCTTCTTCTTCCCACCAACTTCCTCTCTCTTGGATCAGAGACCTTCTCCTGCCCCCCACCAACTTCAATTTCTCAATCTCCCCTCCATCAAACCACCACCATTGCCTTGGACCTTTGGAGGCTTGACCACCACCTCTGTGGAGTCCACCCTCTTACAATTGGATCAGATGCCCAAATCTATACGCCATGGATTCAGCAATAAGGAAATAGAGAATCGGATCCTTGTTCTCTGCATCCACATCAATCTCCATAATGGTCCTGGTTAAAAGTGGAACCCAATCCTTTGGATGCGCATCATCTTGTGTGTGTGTGTGTGTGTGCGTGCATGTGTGTGTGTGTGTGCTTGCACACGTGTGCCTGTTTAAAATAGGGATTGGTCTACTAGTTGTGTCATTTAACAAAGGAATCTAAATGACCTAGGACTTCGGCTTGGCTATCTGACAAGGTGCTCAGAAGGGACCTTCATTTCCCTCTTTCCATTTTCCAATCATAGGGCAAATTTCAGCTTAAAACTCTTAGCCACCTGACCAAAATAAGACCCTCTTTGGGGCAATTTTAAATAAAATGGATAGATTATATAATTCAAGGAAAATTGCAATAGGGTTGGATATATGTGAATTGGAAGAGTGAGGAGATGGCTGATCCAGAGAGAAATGGATGGTTTGGATTGGTTAAAAGTACCCTTGATCTTCCCCAACTAAATGATTCAAGAAAAGAGAAATGAGATTTCTTTTTTCTTTCTTCTCCTTTGAGGTTGGGGAAATCAAGTTTGAGGACCAAAGCATACAACCAAGTGGATGTAAACTCCAAGAAATTACTATTTCAAAACAATCCAAATATGTGACTACAATAAAATGCATGGAGATTTAAATATTTCTTACTCACTTGAGTCATGTTTGGAGCAAACACCATTGCAACATTGCGTGCATTCATCTTGTTTATATGTTCCTGCTGGACAACATCAGCCATCAGGTTGATGGCCCAATCCAGCAGAGCAGCTTCTGTTGGGGGTAGAAGCCTCACAAGCTGTGCACATTCTTCTTCTGACTGGCATTGCATTACCTGCTCTGGTGAAAGTGAATCCAACACTCCACTAGGCAGTTCTCTAAACCAAGCCTACAAAAGCATCAACATATCAATATTAATATAGCATATAGGCACAAAGCAACAAGGTTCAAACTTCAAAATTGAAATCACCCTCAATACGAAAGGTATTTTTGTGCAAAGAAATGATATGTTTTTTTTTCCGTTTGTCTTGTTCTATGAGAGAAAAGTGAGTCGATGCCCATATAAAAAACATTCAATCTAGAATGTGAAGATACAAGAGACACTTTGGTTTTAAGAAGAAAAAAATATATAACAACTAAATTTAAAAAAGAACTACCAAAATACATGAGTAATCAGGAACCAATGCTTCCAGAATATGACCATATTGGCTCACTTTAGGGAACAACCTTAGCCCATGGTAGACTAATTGATATCGTAACCACTTAAGCAGATCACTGCACTTACAAACTTTGAAAAGAATGAAATAGATCTACAAGTAAGATCACGGAGGGGAGCCAGGTGCTGGCTATGCAATCTCCTAACTGATATCTATGGATGGTGAGTTCCCATTGACAACCATGTACACTCACCACACTTGCTCCTAGGCAGAACATTAAAAGGGAGAAGAATATAACATCATTACTTTCAGATGAGAACTAACAAAATGAATGGATGTCTTCCAGAGTCCAAAATAGTCCAATCATTACAAGAAATGAAGAAATATTAGGTCATTAAAAGCAGATCATGATCAAATTGCAATAATACCTTAATAAGACCTGCGAGACAGTGAACATCAATTCCATCAGGCACAATTCCCCTATTTATTTGGTCTCTGACATACTCCTCTTGACTATTTTCTGCATTAATTCTGAATATCCCTTCTGCCTGCACATTTAAGCCCAATGGAGTAATGAAACCTAAAAGCCAAAAAAGATAATAGGAAAACCATGTATACAAAGGACCAGATAGTGTAAAAGTCCTTCATTTCAAGTAGAAGGTGTATCATAACAAGGGAAAGGCAAAGGAAAACACAAGTATGGTGGCATACCTGCAACCCCCCCTGAGAGTACAAGCGTCTTTGCATCAGCAGAAGTATTGTTGGTACACTATTCCCTCTAGAATCATATGATAACTGCATGGATTCTGTTGAAACCCCAAAGACACTTGTACTACAGAAGAAGCAAATCCAAGTCAAAAGATTCACACAAATGCTGGTGCTATAGCTATCTATGTAAAGAGCCATTACCCAATCAATGTTGGTCCCAGCTATCCAGGGTCATGGGAGAGGTAGACTTGACAACCCCTGTTCTCATAGTTGTCAGCCCAAGATTTTAACATTGCACCAAGCAATGACCCTTTTTCCAAGAGACGGCCATCCAGGATATTGGAAAGGGTGGACTGGATATGGATATGATGACCATCTTCAAGGGCCATTACCCAATGCTGTTCAGCTCCTGGGTATGGACTAGATACTCAATGGCTATCTACATGATTTTTAATGCATAATAACCGCAACTTAAAAACTTTTGATCCTATCATTGAATCCATATTGGTTGCAGTATGAGTTGACATTCGATAATGTAAGAAACTAAGCCAAGTAAATAACAGATCTCATATAAGTGTAATAATGATTTAGAAAAGTCAACTTAGAATCTATTGGGTGGTGAGATCAATTCCTGTATGCTTGTACTGGGGAGCTTTGGACCCAGGGGTTGAAACTCAGATCTGACTTCTTGTACTCATTTTTTGTTCCCTGACCAGCTAAATGTTGTAACACCATTTATTGTCTTGTTACCCTGCTACTAGAACCTTATGACAGGGTATTTTTCTATTCACCATTAATGTGTGCATCTATAATTATTACTTATAAAAAATGTATTCTGTCAGTCTAAGTGTTGGATGAGTTCAATATGATAATTGAGACCCTAACCCTTGATGATAGCCCAAGTACCTAATATAACCTACAATCTCATGCAAATAATTTTGTGATTTGAAGATGCAACTTACATGTAAATGCAAATAAACCAACATATGTAAAGACATTATACATAGACCACATAATGTGCAAAAATATGATATGTAAACATACACATAGCAAGTATATAAAGACATCAAAACACAAAAAGGTTAGATCAGATTTTATTATCATTGTCTTGGATAAGTTGCAAAACATATTCAGTATGCAAATTATATACTTAGCCATGCTAAGACCTAGCAGTGTAGCGGTATAATGTGATGGTTTACTCTTCTAATTTGCAAAAAGTTCAAAAATTAAACAGGGCTTCATGCTTATTTAGACTTTTTCTCTTGCAATTAAGAGTACTATGCTGCTAGAGCTGCTCATTGTAGACAACTATATCGTAATGAAGAAACATCGGATATCTCCTTTTCCTGTCATTTTCTGTATATGGCACAAAATTCTATATTTTGTTACTCACGATTATGGTCAATTTTGTTATATTTTATTATTTGAATGGTTTTTTTGCTAATTTAGTATTAAATAAGTGTAAGATTATTGAAAACAAAAGAAAAACAAGATAATTAAGTAATTTTCCTGGATGGATACTCCACAAGGAGAAGACATCACACTAGTAGATTTCTCTAGTATGCTTAGATTGTTAAAGGATTTACCATTGTAATGATACAGTCCCTCGTTAATCAGCTTGAAAATTTTCTTGACAAATATTCTTTACTTAGCAAATATATCTGAAATAAGGAGACATATGAAACAAGAATGAGGTTGTCAAAATCCAAGTACCCTATTCAGAGAGAAACATGCTTGTCTTCTACTTTTCTAATTCTACATGGGTCAGTTCCCTCATTTAGAGAAAAAGGTCAGACTAGTGCCTGAGGGTCCTGTCAATGGGGGTCTGGGGAGGGACAGATATATGCAGCCTTACCCCTGCACATACAGAGAGGCTGTTTCGAAGGTTTGGACCCTGGTCACCCAGGTTGCAATGGAGAGCAACCCAACCATTGCAAGGAGGGAACTGGTTCAAAGGTAATCCAAACATCTGGGTTTCACACACACAAAAAAAATAGTCTTTATTATCTTTATAGATTATTTTTATAGTATCAATCTTCAATCGTAAATTTTCAATAAAGAAGAAGAGGAATATTAAATGAAGAAGAGTGTTAAGATAACACTCAGAAATTAAAAAAAAAAGGAAAGAAAAGAGAGTCTCTTCAAAAGAGACTATGCAAAGTACACAAACCCTATTCCCTAGACATCCTTATTAAATAAATCCAAACACGCCCAAAATTCACTACCAAAAGAAGCTCTCTGTATACTCTTGAACTCCAAGTGAGCTAAGATCTGGCCCAGTTAAAGAAAAAAAGATAGAAACAACTATAATAAACAATCCAGAATTTCATGTCTTCCTCCCACTTTGGACCAAAAAAAGATAGCAAGGTGTGATTGGGCAGACATTGCCCACAGTCAATGCTCAGGACTCATGGCAGAATTGGAATGGACCTAGATCTCCATGATTCTGTAACAATTTATTCTTAAAAGCAGAAAAAAGCTGGCCGCTCTCAGAGTCAAACCTGCATTCTTACACCAAGCAAAGGCTATAATTTTATACTAATAAAAAATTTAAGAGAGAGAGAGAATAAGGAAAAGGGAAAAGAAAATTCCTAATTTTCCATTGCCAGGTGGTTATATGTGGTAAAAGTGGTCAACTAGAATACCTGAAACTCTGCCTAGTACTGCTCTAAATAGATACAGCACAGGAAGTGCATTTGCTTCAGTATTAGAAATAACAACAAAAGCCAAATGCACATCA
This sequence comes from Nelumbo nucifera, assembly GCF_000365185.1. The sequence goes on along the minus strand of NW_010729143.1, from coordinate 767,465 downwards.
AAGCATGTTGAACCTTCCGGCATTCTCAAGACCCCACTAGAACTATCATTAAATTATATCTAAAGACCTGTGATTGTGGTTTCAAGCATGAAACAATTTCAAACCATAAATCCCTTGAAAGAAAACTAAGAAAATAAATAAATGAAAAAGTATACAACCAAGTTCCATCCAATTGATTCATACACACGAATTGTATAAATTGTAAGATTCACAAATCATAAGATTCAAATGATAATCCTATTTTTTTTCCAGGAAGGGGTTCAACCATAGGACTTGAACCAGGAACCTTGGAAATTGTGAAATTTATTATAAATCATAAGGCTCTGACAATAACGGCTTGAACTCAAAAACAAGTGATAGACCCAAAAAGTTTTGACCCAACCAAGGTAAGAGAAAACATTATTTGCCTGCTACAGAATTCAGTCTCATACCAGAAGCATAAATTTTTTTACCTCCAATACAACCAGATGAGTAGAAATTTAAGCAATGTTCTCAACGATAAAGAATTGGAAAAATCAATTAGCAAAGAAGCAGTCAATTTCGGGTACTCTAAAACTCAGCAGGTACAGAAGACAACGGGAAGTTTGCTCATTACAAATACTGTTCCATGTCTAAAGAGCGAAAGTGATTGCAAATCTATGAAATGCAATACTATTAACCCCATAATTCTTCTTATCATCCAAATTGACCCATAAAGTTTTCCTTAATATGAAGAACATCTTGGGAAAAGATTAAAAATCCATGAGGATCACTGTAATCTTCTTAATTGAACCTTCTTCATATTATTAGTAGCTTTAAGATAACACATGATTTTGACCTTCTTCAAATATTAATGTTAAGATGATACAGGATTTTGAAAAGATTTTAATAAACTCAATGGTTTAGGGAAGGGTGAGGCTTGATGATAGCAAGATCCAGAGCAGTGTTTTAAAAGGCGTGGGAGGCCCTCCAGGCGAGGTGCTCCTAAAACGCCCATAGGCATATGCCAGAGGCATTGACACCTCTGAGACGTACGCCTCAAGATGCCTCTTGCGCTTTTTTCTTGAGGCGTGCTAGAGGTGTACGCCTCATGCACATCTTATATAAAAAGACAGAAAAAAAAAAGAAAAAAGAAAAAAGGAAAGGAAAGGAAAAGAAAAGAAAGGGAAGGGAAAGAAAAAGAAAGAGAAGAAAAAAAGAGAAAAGGAAAGGGAAGGGAAGAAAAGATAAGGGGAAAGAAAGTGGTTCGACAAGACCCCCCCTTCAACTAATGTTATGCATCTTTATTCTTTTTAATATAAAAGATTTTTATTAAAAATAAAGAAAAAACGAGATCCCCCCTTACTCTTCATCCTCCTCCTAACCCCCTCCTCTTAAGGAGGCTTACGCCTCCTTGTGTTCGGGAGGCTTACGCTTCTTGCATTCTGAACTATGCCTCACGCCTCTAGGTAGTGGAACGCCTCGCATCACGCCTACGCGTTTTAAAACATTGATCCAAAGCCAATCCAGAAATTCAAATTTTAGCTAGACACCATAACAGTTAACAGGGTTAAGCTCCCAGTTTCCACCTTTGGTGTACAGAGACTCTATCAATTGTTTTTCATTTTATCAATATCAGGTAGATTTTATTCATAATTATTGTGCATGCAAGAATATTTTCTGGTTAACTCCATTCAGTAAAAACATATCGGAATTACAATTCAATAAATCTGGCAGTTTTTACTCATGGGGTAATGAGGCATTGAAGGTTGTAATGACGAATTCCATGGGTGATGAAACCAATTTAAGTTCATGAACACTAGGATTCCTCTGAGGCCAAAGTTTTAAAATAAGACAACCGAATATTTGCTTGGCCAGTCGTTTGTATCAGCCAAACCACTCTTAAGAAAATTGCAATTCCATATAATTAAGAAAGTATATTGTTCTTTCATTCCAGAAAGTTTCAACAAAGAACGTGATTCTTAAACCTTCCACTGAACTCAGCAAAAACAATTTCAACAAAAATCTAACGAATCCGCCAGAAAATCACTGATTAAAAAAAAAAAGAACTCATACCCACCATATAAAATCATTAGAAGATTACCAAATTCAAATAGAAAATCGTCAAAAGGAGGATGTTGAACAAATTCAGCTAACCTGGCACTAGGAGGCCTCCTGGGAACCTCAGGTTCGAACTCCACCGGCAGCCCGAGGAACCCATTAAACCGATCGAAGGTGACATGTGCAACATGGCGAACGTTAGTCGGCCAGCCGATCTCCATCGAGCAAAGCTCCTCCCTCTCAGTCCTACAAGCAATCAAAGACTTGCGAAAAGCAGTTACCAAAAGGGCCAACAGAGACAACTGATCTCCCTCCTTGTCTCTTTCCTTCCGCTCCCCGTCCTCGTCGGTACCCGAACCGTCGTCGCCTTCGTCTTCGGCTACAGGAGAAGAGCTATGGTCGTTGTTGCTGCTGCTGTTAATAAGGGACTGAGACTGGGTCTGCATCTGATGGGTCTGGCGTGCGCCATCATTGGGTGTGGGTACGCAAGACAGGGAGCTTGGAGATGAAGGGAAGTGTGATGGGGAGTGGAGGACTTCCGTCATGGCTGGAAATGAAAAGGAGCTCGGGAGAAAAAATTCAACAAAAAATAAGAAAAAAACATAAAAAAAAAGAAATTATGCAGCTAGAAACCACTAGAAATGCAGGAACTTTTGGGAGAACTAGAGAAACAATAAGATTGAGGAAATGGGTTTTGAAAATTTAGTAGAGTTGGATTGAAGGAAGGGTTTTGGGTGGTGGGACGTGAGCATCATTAACGATTACTTTATCTTTTTCCTCTCTCGCTTCGATTTGGATGTTCAAAGAAGCAAGAGAGAGAGAGAGGGGGGGGGGGAATGTGTTTGAGAGAGAGAGAGAGAGTTGTAGTTGTAGACTTGTAGCCTTGTTGGAAATAAATGCAATATTTAATTATCTCTGCGTGTATATAAAATGTAGAGAGAGAAGGTTGGGTAGATATAGACATGGAAGGTATGAAGTGAAGTGCTTTGTCTGCTTCAATGAGACGCCTTCATTTCATCTCATTCCTTCTCAATTCTCATCCTTCTTATACGGACTACGGATTTTTCCTCTCTCTCTTCTCCCACCCTCTCTCTCTCTCTCTACTTCATTTGAAAACCAGGTGTTTCCCTCTGCGTGATTCAAACGTTCCTCTTTTTAACAGTTTACCGAGGCAACAAACAAACAAATCCCAAGGGGAGATTGTACATGTGGCAGTTAGACAATGGATAGAACCCTGGGTCCCACCTCCTGACGTGGCTAACCACCTGATATCTAGGGATTTTACTCTGATTGATGTTTTAGTGGAGTAGATCATCTTCAGTTTACACCATGCATAGAAGACTTCAGCCCAGAAATGGATAAAAAAAAGACAAAAAGAAGGGATAAGAAGACTTAAAGAGCCCCCTTCGATTTAATGCAACTGAAGACCAGCTTGACCTTTTTCTTTCTTTCACCCTTGGATTCTGGAATCGGGAATCTGGACCAAACTACATCCCTTCCGGTTACCCGTTTATCCGACCCGACTGACATGTCATGGGGCCCAAAGTACTGCTCTCAAATCTTAACCATTGGATGTGGAAATTCTTTCTAGGGGAATGAATGTCTAAACCCTAAAGTTTAAACCAATTAACCTTAATTTAACCAAACACTTATTTCAAGGCACATGTCAACAAAAACCGTTCCCCTTGCGACATTTTCAGCTTTTTTTTCATTTATTTATATTATTTCATTTTGTTAAATATAGTTTATTAATATTTAATTTGATTAGTTAAAAAGTATTTAAATGCCCATATTAAGGCGATATAGGACTAATACAAGTACATTAACTCTAAAGCCCAAATGATCATTGGTGAGATGGGCGGTCAATTCGAAGAATTCCATGTATGGAATTGGCAAGCTAGGATAAGTATTTAAACTCTCTAATTACAAGTCTTTTTCTTCCTTTTCTTTATTGTTTTGGAGGGTGGGGTTTATCTCTTTGTACACAATTTGCTTCTTAGTCTTGGGCCAATTGCCAAATTCATCTTTGGTTTCTTATTATTAGGGCTCTTGATTGGTACATACTATGAACTGGTTTGTTAGACATGATATATTTGTATCAAGATAAACAAATCCTCTATATCTATGGAAAATTTCAGATCTAGTATTATTAAGTATAATATAGAACTAATGTAGGCTAAGATCTCTAAATACATGACAGCTCCAATTTGTCCTTTCTTTCACTACCAGTATAAATTAGGCAAACACTAAGGTTGCGTTTGAATGCAGTGTAAAAGTACAATTACACCGGTTAAGTTGCATTGGTTTTCGGTGTTTAATTATACTCCATCCAAATCCAAACAAATGCAGCGTAAAGAACCCATTTTCCTAATTGAAAGAAAAACAACTTACAAACAGGTCTCTTGACCTTTTCCTTTTCCTTGAGACAATTTGAGTTGGCCATGTTGTGTACCTCATTCCTCAATCAACAATCAAGCTATGTTAATGGAAGCCATGGAGAGAGAGAGAAGGGGGGGGGGGGGGATTCACCTTCTTTTCCTGGTGCCAACTGTGCTGTCACTTGTAAGATTCTTGGCTTACAAAAATTTCTCTAAACAATTCCTTTAAGCTAACGCTTGCCACTTTTGACAACATGAGAGGAAGAACAAGTAGATGATGTGAGATGGGGCCATGACAATGGAGTAGTTAGGCAAAACAAGACATGAATTAATAACACAAGATGCATTGCATCGTAATTTCATTCTCTGTTGTCCTTACTAGAGATAAGATCAACCCTTTTAGAGAAAAAGGAGAGAGAGAGAAGCACTTGACTACTCAGATTCTACATTTTAGAAAGACAAAGACATTCTCTCCTTTTGTGGCGTTAGGTGGGCTTGTCTAGTCCAAGGGTATCAAACCACTTGTCAGTGTTCATTCTGGCCCCCATCAAACAACCTCATTACGTTTCCTCTTAAGCTCTCAATCAGAATTGTGTTTTAAATTGTAATGCCCCAACAAGGGAATGGGTAGAGGAAGGGATGATGGTTATGTGTGTGGCATCCACCAACTAATCCTATTCATTTCACAATTCTCCTGGTGACATGGGTAGAAGAAGAGAAGAGATGATGTTCATGTGGATCAATCACCTCTGCTCTGGTTTTCTGTGTTTTGGTAAGGAAAAGGATATTTTTTTTCAACTTTTTCTATGTTCTGCTCATTTTTAGGGCTTTTGCATCATAAAGTGGTGTTAAGTTTTCAAAACTTCTCTGAGTCAGAGAAAGGAAAGGCTCAGTAAATAGTTCTCTTCTTACTCTTTTTGCAGGAACCTGCAAAAGCAGCTCAGGTGGGTACTATTAGATGGTTTTTAACTGTTCAAATTTGAACCCAGAATGGCGGGCTCTCTCTCTCTCTCTCAAATGTCAGTTACTTTCTGCAGAGGGAGAGAGAGAGATGGATAATGAAATAGGCTGAAAACTGGAAAGAGACAGATGCATGAACTTGGGTGAGCATACTTCAATTAAAACCGAATAACCGAACTGAAATTTCGGGTCGGTTAATTCGGGTATTTGGTCCGGTTCGGTTATAAACATTGGTTTCTTAGATGTTCGGGTTTCAGTTTCAGTTATTGTATTTAGCAGTTCGGCTAATCAAAAAACCGAACTTCTATAGGTAAATTAGTAATTTCCTAAATCTCAGTAGAATGGGCGCACTAGGATATTCAAAGAAACGCAAATCCCCCTCCCCTTCCCCTTCGTCGGTTCATCTTCCTCTCCGACCTGGGAATTAATCGAAAAATTGATATTAATAATTTCCTAAATTTGTAATTGTTTCCTCATATCATAGAAATTATGAAGTAATGTATGATAATAGTTCTTTGCAAATTGATATTTATGTTTAATTTTTTGAAGTTATATGTAACAGGTCTTTGTAAATGACCCACCTATTTGAAGTTTGGTTTAATTGAAACAATCGAATTAACCGAAAAAAATTTGGTTTAACCAAATTTTGGTTTCGGTTTACTTTTCAATTATATTAATTCGGTTTTGGAAAGTTAGATTTATTCGATTTGGTTTTAAACAAAACAAAACGTTTGCTCATCCCTAGCATGAACTGGTTTGTCAAACAACCATCACTCTATCAGGGTCTAGGGGGTCAATCTTCAAGCCCTCAACTTACAAAACTACACAACTCAGTCAGTTGGAGTGGGTTAGTAATTGGCAAGGTTTTTAAAATCGGATCGGACACGGAGCGGTTCTAGGGATCAGTTCCCAGGTCGAATGATCCAATTGTCCGGTCCGAAAGGATTGCCCATTCTGACAAAAAAGAAAACAGAAAAAAGCTAAAAATTATTGTTCGGATTGACGGTTCGACCACCTAATTTAACAGTTTATTGACCAAATCAATAGTTTTGGGATGAAATAAAATCAGTCAGGTAACCAATATTCCCAATTTTTTCCGGTGATTCCAGTTTTGAAAACACTAGTAACTGGAGTTATTTCTCACATAAAAGGGTATCTGCTTTGTTTAGGGAAGTAGGCTGAACAAGAAGGAATCTTCCACAGACCTTGGGGCCCAAAATTGCCCCCACCCCACATATTCCTCTCTATTCCCTATAAACGAGGTGAATATGACAAAAAACATTGACTTATGGTCACAATAAATTCCCATTTTAGACGAATTTAATATTAAAATATTAAATTTGCATCAACCAATATTACTTTGTGGAAGACAGTGATAAAAGGTGGGTCATAGACTCATGGAATGTGGGGGCTGGAAGATTGCACAAATGACCAGCAATCAAAATGATCCTCTATACTTGATAGATGGATTTGATCGACCATTTAATTCTCTCACATGAAATAAAAATATGGAAGGTTAGGTAGAGGAAAGCTTCCTACTTGACCCAATTAGGGTATCTTATCCAAAAATAAAAAGGCAAACGACTAATGTGGCAAAGAATTTCGTTAAAACATGAACACAGGTTAAAAAATATTGCAATTTATTGGCGCATATTATATGATATGTATGGTTTTTGAATTTAGGCAGGGTTTTTAAGTTTTATAACTTTTAAGATACTTAATTATTAAAATAAGTCATTTTCTAAGCATTAATGAGATTTATGAGTTTGCTGCTAAGGTATGACTAATTATTTTACTTATTTTACAATTTCTTCATATATATTTTTATGTATTTATAACTAATATTTAGGATGATGATTCTGTAATTAAGATGGCCACTCAGCACCCCTCATAATATGGAGGTGCGAGAACAAACTCATATGGCTGGCCGCAGGTTCTCAGTGGTGAGTAGACCTGTTGATGGGCCGGGTGGCTCGACGGGCCAGCCCGGCCCGGCCCGGCTTTCGGACGGGCTTGAACAAGCTTTTTGGCCCACAGGTTTAATCTTGGGTCAAAAAGCCCGACTCACATAAAATTCGAGCCGGGTTCGGGCTTTGTCAAAATAGCCCGGCCCGACCTAATATTAAACTTAAAATGAGTTATGTGATTATATCCATTTGAATAATTTTTTTGATTTAATAATGTAAAATTGTGTTTTAAAATATAAAAGAAAGGGAAAAAAATACTATCTTGTAGGCCTATTGTTCATTTAAATAGAAAAAAAATACTATCTGAATTTTTAATTCTAATTTGAATAAGAAAAATTATTTTTTTTTCAATTAGGTCGGGCTTCGGGCTCGGGCTCGGGCTTCAGGCTTTTTATCAGGGCCGGACTCGGGCCAAGTTATAGGCCCGTTGGTCGGGCCGGGCTCGGGCTCGGGCCTAGTATATTTTCATTAGTGACAAGTGAAAGCCTGGCCCGGCCCGGCCCATGAACAGGTCTAGTGGTGAGGTGAATGGACCTCACATGCGACTTTGAATCTCCTATCTATGAAAACTCTGTCAACGTCTACCCACACCACACTATCCCCTGTGAATTGGGAATATTTCCCCCTGTATAATACTATGTAGAGGTTGAAATGTTATCCATCCGGACTCCTCACATGCATCCTACTCTATACCCACCCCTTATATCCACATGTATCTAATGTATATCCTTACTCCCAATAAGTCTCTTAAAATCGTTCTTCTGATCTTTGTATTTTTGTTTTTTTGGTTCGTTGAACCATGCAGGGGAGGGAGGTGGCAGTCCATTTCCATACCCAAACTCCCCAACCCTGATGGCAATGGGAATTGATTCAATTATAATAATAATAATAGGAAAAAGTACAAAACAAGGTGGAATTCAGGGCTTATGTAGCAAGGACATAGATGATTTACAGGATCCCACATCAAATTGAGGGATTAAATTTGCATATTATCCCTCTTCCTGACCAAAAACCCTTCCAATGCCTTCAGTTGGAGATAGAAGAACAGAATACCTTTCGCCCAAAGTGTCTTGAGCCCGGCTCACAGAACCCATGGCTGTCTGTGGGTAGGGAACCCCTACAACCATTGAGTTCTATATATATTCAGACAACCATGATGTACCCATGGGCAGACCCACATGCTAGGTACCTAATAAAGAAAGATCAGATCAGCTTTAACCAACTGATTCCATATCCACAATGGGATCCACTGAGTGGCTGATCTCAACCATCCCAATATGGGACAATGGACAAGTTACATATGTGGCCCAGAATGTTTTCTGGGTCTTTGCTACCTGTGTTCCAGACCTTGGCTTTGGCCTTCACATAGCTCATAGACAGATTCACAGTTACCTAATGTATTTTTTTTTGGCTTTTCTTTTTCCTGTCCACAAAAGTTACCTAATGTCCTAATAAACCCTAATCTGTATTTTGTAATAAACGCCCGTGATTATTTGCCAAATCTCCTATATGCAAACAGAAATCACTATTCCTTAGTTCAGCCACTTCAGCTCTTACGAAAAGCCCTCCTAATCTCAAAAATTACTCACAGATTAAGCCAATCTCCCATTCTGTTCCCAACAGCTGTACTTGAAATCCTCTGCTGCAACTAGACCTGTTCATGGCATGGGTCGCTCGGGTTGAGTTTTTGTCAAAATCAGAATGGGCCCAGTCCGAAGCCCATGCCCAGAACAGAGTAATATGTTCATGGAGCCCAATCCGTCCGTAAACATGTGACATGTAAAACCCAAGGACACATGGATACTGAGCCAATCATGATATGACACATCTGAAACGTAAGACTCACGTCAATGTGGTGTGTTGCAAATAATTGGCCAAGTATTACGAGTAGAACAGTAGACAATTTGAACTCCAACGGGGTGTTTGTCTCAGTTTTGCATCCTCGAATCATTGAGTTGATAGCCTTTGTCATCGCCCTCACTAAGGACCCAGCAAGAAAGAGAAAACGCCATGACTTTGGTGTCAACTTCTTGACACTAGTCTCTCTCTCTCTCTTTCTTTCTTTCTCTCTCTCTTCAACTTCTTGACATTAGGCTCTCTCCATCTCTCAGAAGTAGACAGCAAATATGAATAGAAAAATCAGACCTTGAGAGTATGTTAAATGTGCAAGGCTTTAAAGTCAGGATAGATTTAGTACAAGATAGATATAAAAATAATAATAATCAAATAAAAAAGATATTAAAATTAAAAAATTGCTCTCAAGGTTTCATATATTATACAAAAACCAAAATGTTCAAGTAAGAAGACAACATTAACAAATAAAAGTAAATAGTACAGCTTCAGATTTTGCTAAATAGTACATATGAGTCCTTCCAAGCTTAGGATATATTATTTAATTCGGCATTGTCAGGCTCCAAAACTTGGAATTGTGGATTGGACAAGCAGCAATGGATCCTTTATGCCAGCTAATAGTAGAAGGAAGCAGCAATAATGGAGTATTAAAGTTGTTTTTGGTACAATTGTTGTTTCTCTACTTGAAACGTTTTAGTTTGATTATACAAATTGGCATACAACTGTTATTCGAGGTTGTGTATACTTTAAACGAGTATACTTTGAAATGCATGTGTGCAAGGCTGTTTGTAAAAGTATTGGGTTGAAAGTACTAATCGTTCTAGCTGAAGTAACTCTCATATATGATTCAACAACACCTATCTCTCAGCTAGAAACTGCAATGGCACTAAATACAGCCCGAGTATGCCATCAACAAGTATGTTTATGTTGACACCTACCCCGCAAGTGCGCTTAAATCATCACATGGGTGGGCTGCGGGTGGGACAACTGTCAACATACGAATTGAGTGCTTACTCAGTGTTCTCATTGAATGTACCTACCAGATGGGGATTAGTGACACGTGTGAATGTGTGAATGCACGTGAGAAAGAGAATAAAGAAGAGTCAAGGTGCCAATCCCCTAATTGATAAGGTCTACTGCTGGTTGTAGCGGAGATTTAGGATTGAATCCCACTTGCATCTGGGTTAGGGGTTGAACTACTCCCTGCTGTGTAGCCCTTGGAGCCAGAGAGAGGAGGAAAACAAGTGGACTAAGATCAAATCCAAGGCCAAGGCAAGTATTGGCATTGTACGGTAATTATATTGACCATTTTTTAAAAAAGATACATCTCAAGTTACAAGTTTTTCAAACATATGAATTTTAAAAAATAGGGTAAAAGACTAAAACCTCCCCTAATATTTCACCTAAATACTGAAACATCCTCTCACTTTTCAAATTGGACTTGGGCCTCTCCTCTTAGATGATATCAGCAGACAAGAACCTCTCATTCATTAACTCTCCATCCATGTTTGTTGGCACATGACATCATGTGTGGCTTAATTTTTTTAAAATCCCAACTTTGCCCTTCATTACCTCTTTGTTTAATTGGCGTCTTACATGGACAAAACCTCCCCCAATGAGAAAGGCAACCTTGAATAAAGGGCCTTATTTATAAAAAAATCTGTTTTTTATTTTTATTTTTTTTAATTTTTGCAAACATTTTGTTTAAATATACACAAACAAATGTGAATGTCAAATGTACCCTTTTACAGTTAGATTTCTGATTATTACTTTTAATTAATTTACAGGCAGGAAGACATAGACTAATGAAATGAAGCTCCATTGGCAATCAACTTTTTCACTGTTCCAAGGTTGAAGATGATGGGTTTTTTCGTAAATTAATTACAAATCAATTTAATCCCAAATTAAACCCAGGGTATATTAGTTATTTTTCTTTCTCTATTAGAGATAGTGGTTTATAAATCTAAGTCCATTTTGAAATGTGAGGGGTTTATAGTATTTAAGTAGAATACTAGGGGAGGTTTAAGTCTTTTACCCTAAAGTGTTGTGGCTGTTGTGATTAGAGCATATCTCATGTTACAGAAGTGATGTTTTCAAAAAAAAAACACTCCCAAATTTTACAAACGTATTGTGGAAGGAGATGCAATAGTAATTACAAGCCTTGTTGAAGTGTTCTTGGTTATACTCTCATCCTGAATGTATTCATCAAGCCTTCTAGGGATCACTCAGCTGGATGTAACCCTATGAACATTTCTTAATTGATTGGTAATTACATCCAGCTGCACATCAGGAATATATCTTATACATATATTTTTTTTATAGATAATCTCCTAAACATTTATGTTAAATTTATAGTGGCGATGTTTCCAATATACAATTAAGTGCCCCCACTTTCAAAGTGTTTTGAGGGTTTTTGTTTTGAGGAAATCCCATTCCATTGAAATTGCCTACATACCTTCTGAATAAAAAAAAACCCTTGACCCCAATTCCTGGCTGTACCTTTGTCTTGTTACAACCGATGCACCCCATCCCTCAAATTATCATCATCATCATCATCTATGTCTTATACCAACTATATATGGTTGGTACATGAATCATGTTTTGCCAATCCTCTATTTAAAGCCTAATCATCTCTCAAATATAGGTCACAAATTCAATAACATTTAATTTTACACTTTATTGTTTTTGAAAATTAAATTCTATTTATATTTCCATATACATATATTTAATGTATTAATACTCATTTATATATCATAATCAAACACACTATACTCAAGCATTTAATATATATTTCCCATATTATATTTATATCATATGGTTCCTAAGTTGAATAGCACAGTGTGTAAACGTATCAGCTGGTCACACAACGATACTAAAGAGTTTAGGGCCAATGGTTGAACAGACCCACAAAGTCAGGCCATGGAAGAAGCAACCAAGGAGGTCCCAGTTTAATTCTTTAATTTCTCAGTCAAGTGATTGGTTTCTGGTTTTTCTGGTCTTGTTCGGTTTTGAAAACATTGCATGATACAGTATAGGGGTGCTCATGGTTCAGCCATAAGGTATTTTTTAAAATCTAACTGACTATCCGTTTTTAAAAAATCCTCAAATTGAAATTAAATCAAATTAACTGATTGACCAGTTTCAGTTTTTGATCAGTTTAATTCTTTAATTTCTCAGTTTTTTATATTCATAATATATATTTTAATAAATAATAATATAAATAATTAATAGTATTCACTATTATATATATATATATATATTAACTATTGATTTTTTAGATTAACCAAAAATCAAACTGGTCCTTTGATCTAACCAGATTTTTCAATTTAATTTTGTCGATTCGATTTAATTTTTCGGTTTTTTATGAGCACCCCTCCACTGGATCTAGAGCGTCAATCATAACCACACTATTTTCTCCTGATAATTTGCACAAGCATAGAATATGTCATCCACTCATGCTCAAGCATTAAAGATAGAAAGAAAAAAATAAGCTTATCTTTGATTGAGACACACCACCATATGCCTATATGGCTATAACATCTTTTTCATTGACATTCATTTCTACAATGTTGTCAACCATCAGATTCATAAACTGGTCGAACCCACGAAGTGTCCCAATCACAACTCGGTTCATATTAAGCTTGACTGCAACATAGAACTCGGTCAACATCCAGCAATTTGCATTACCAGAATAACTATACACTACAAAGAGTAAAGAAATTTATCATGATGGCTAGAGGAGGATTAAGAATAACTGCTACTTGTTGAGTCCAGATTTCCTGCTTACGAGAATTCTGTCCACTTTTATCGCTGTGACACATGAAGAATATCTCATCCTCGGCATAGTATTATTCCGGGGGAGATATTCCCAATTCACGGGAGTAGTGTATTGTAGGTAAGTGTGAATAGAGTTTTCGTGGGTAGGAGATCCAGAATCTTACTTGTTAGGAATATTTTAGCCTTATTTACTAGACAAACAAATGGATTTGGATTTTCTACCCACTAGTTGTTCCCATATCCTTACCCATCTTACACTACAGCTGCGTATTAAGAATAACTACCATTTCATTCACAGGGAAATGTTTTCAATACATGGCGGTGGTGTTTTGTAGGTAGAGATATGGGAACAATTTGTGAATAACAGATGCAGAATGCAAACAGTATAGTGATTCAACAAGGGCAGGATTATGGGCTGTGTTAGGAGTAAGGAGGGCAAAGTCTTTGAACCGCAGAAATATTATAATAGAAGAACTCTTGGGTTGTCACAGGGTAGCTGATGAGAGGAAGAGAGGGACCATATATGAAGACTTCAACATAAGCAAGATAAAAGATAAAAGAAGATAAAATGATGTGGCTAATGTCTCACTGCCCTGATTCCAATCTTTTAGTTAAATTGTCACTGAGCAAAGAAGGGAAAAGTGAAAAGAAGGAAGAGACATTGTAGCAAAACAAGGTTGCAGGGAAAAATTGAAATGCTTCTGTTAATTTGGAGATGATGAGTGAATGACTATCAGTCATTAGCCTAGCATGCAAAATGACTATCTATTTATACAAATCCAATCCACCCTAAGTTAGTTATTTTTAGGGGTGTCAATTGGATTAGATTTGGTCCAATCCAATCTAGTCCAATGTGAATTCATTACAAATGGGCCATGTCCAGTCCCATCCCATGAATAGTTTAGATTATTTTGGACTAGTTCAATTTAATGTCTGGAATGTCCCATCTGTTCAAATTGATTTTAATTTAGACCGGTTTTAACCCAAACCTGGTCCATTAACACCTATATTCTTATCTTTTTAGCAATGGACCAAATATTGTCTCAATCTAACCCAATCCAATATAAATTCATTACGGATAGACTGGGTTCAATCCAATTCAGTAAATACTTTGCACCATTAAGTCTGGGCTAACCCAATTCAATATGTCTTGTTGGTTCATCCATTCCGTCCAAATTGATTTTGGTTTGGATGGGGTTCAATTCAAAACCGGTTCATTGACACCGCTAGTTATGCTAACATAATCAAAAGGTAACGGCCACACGCAAAACCCAAATTAAGTTTGTAGCAGATGAGCCCAGTAGGTAATAGTTCAAAGAACAAGGGATTGAAATTCGTAATGATGCAGAAGCAAATAATCTTTTAAAGGTCCAAACACACTTTTATTAGGGAGTGGACTTTGAAGCTTCATATCCATGAATCTGTTGCAGGAGGAAAAGTTACAACTTTTGAAAATAGAAGTAGAGAGAGAGAGAAGTGATTAAACCAGGCCCAGCATATTCATCGAGCCTGGCATAGTTTACAAGCCCCAAGCGCGGCCTAGGCCTCAAATGGCAGAATAGATTATCCCCGAAGCCCATGGCTTGTATAAAATAAATAGGCCCAACAAGCCTAGATGGGAATTGGGAAAACAATATGGATTGAGAATACCTGGAAGGAAGAAGATGAAAGACAAGATTCAGACTCAAGGAAAATTATTATTTCAACTTCAACACATTTGGAGGAGGTTTCATGTTTCACTCGAAAGTTTTTTCCCCTGAGGTACCCAGGCCTTCAGTACAAGCTCAGGCTCAGTGAGCCGTGATTTGGAGGTCCAACAGATTCCTGTTTGTTAACAAAAGACAATATGGGCCTGCTGCGTGAGTCTTGTGGGTCCTGTCCCGGCCTTTGCTGTCCTTAATTAAGGGTGCAGGCCGGGCTGGGTTAGGTTACGTTGAGGTCAATCCTAATCTAGTCTAATCCTCAAATTTCAAGTTTAGGTTAGGATCGGATTGGATTCAAGTTAGGCTCGGGTTGGCCCGATTTCTCTACTTTTGATAAATATACTTATTTCTTAGATTCTAAGGGCTCATGTTAATTCAATGTTAACATTAATTATTGTGTAAAATAATATAGTTATCGTGGTTTTAGAAAAAAATTTTGTCTTTAAACCAAGTATATGTTTGGCATCGATGCTGTTGATCAAAAAATGGTGTTGCTGATGTATGGGTTGGAAGCATCATTTTCTGAGAAAATTGTGTCTTTTTTTAATTTGGAATCGTTGCCGATAGGTAGGACGTTTCCTAGAGCAACAACTTTTTCTATTTATTACCAATGCTCCAAGAAACGTTTTCAGCACTGGTACCCATTATCCAGTGCCACATCACTGCCACCTCACATCCCTGTTGGGCGCCGAGGGAGGTGCCTAAAGTCTGGGTCTTAAACTCTTGATAACATTCTTCTTCCAATATATAATAGGCTGGAAAACATAGCCAGGGCAAGGGTTTTATAAATTTTACACACGACCTGCCTCCCTAAACCTCCTAACCCATACAATGCCCCACAATGCCAAAATCCATAGTAGGTTGGATTTTGAGAATCCAACGCTGCCCTCCCTATAGGGCAGGTTGGATTTAAATTTGCATCTAATTTCTTATTATTTCTTGTTGTATATAAGTAATAAAAAAGTAAAACAACATGAACAAACAACCACATTTTTAATTATTTGATTAAAATATAAAAAAACACATAAATTATCAATTATTTTTTACATAAAATTTAAAATATCATTAAATTTAACATCTAGTACAAAAAATTCATATGCTTGCCAACAATATGCAAGCGGGGAAAGTTAGGTTTAGCTTAATACCACATATTCTACTTGTACCTGTGTGGGTTCTAGAACACAAAACCCAATTCCTGCCCCAAAATCCATCATTGAAATAAAAAAATCCATCCCTTTGAGTGAGTAGGGGCAACCCATCCCTTCGAGTCTGCCGACCGAATAAGGTAGAAATTAACATCCCTAAAGCGGAGGCTATGTCTCGACCAAGACAAGCCTCAGAAAATTGCTACTACATGCCAAAGATTAATCTAAACAAATAGGAATACAATACTAATTGGAGTTCTCTCACCATTGAACAAATAAATAGATTTACTCTTTTTCTGTATTATTGCTTCTTGCTTAGAACATAAGATGATGTTACCCATCAATGGTGCCGATTTACGCTTCTATTCGTTAGTATTTGGCTTATTTGAATCTTTGTATTTTGATAATGGGGGAGTTGTCTTTGGCCTGGGTCCAGCTGAATAAGCATATTTCCAAATACAATTCCATACAAACCCCTATAACGTGTGTATAAAAATTGTTTATAGTCAATTTAACAAACACTTCAAACTCAAGTCCATCAATCCAAAGCACCTTGTTTTGTCAGCAAGATAAGCCCTTGTTTAACAGGTTCAATGACTTGTTTGGTGAGTCAAGGGCGTCATTCAACACTATTTCACCCTGAAGTCTGAACCCGTTTGTTTAATTCTTCTTGGCTTTTCGTTTGTTTATAGATCAAATTTCATTTGCACTGGTGCAAATGTACATGGGGCCGGCTATCAATGGATTTCTAAGGTCTATACCCAATTCAACTCCGAATCCAATTGTGCTGGATTTGAATGTTAGAACTTGCATTCCATTAATAATTGGATCGGCTGCAAATTTAATTCCTTCTGACTAAAATCAAGTTTGATAAAAAATTATTATTTTACGTATATATGAAATACAATTATGTATATATAAAGATATTATGTATAATTATATAAAATTTATAATTGATAAATTTAATGTTTTATATTTATATACATTTATCATGCATACATAAATTAAAAATAATTATTTTTTTTATCATTTTAAACACAATAAAATAGTTGTGGATTAAATCCAAATCTGATCCAAAATCCGACATGATAATTGGGTCGATGCAAATGCAGATCTAGAGGTTTTCATAGTGCAAATGAACTGAGTAAATTGTAAATCCTGGTTTACTTTTCTTTCAGACTCAAATTTGTTTCGTGAAGTTAAAAAGGGAAATAAAATTATGCAATATCGGCTGGGGGAAAGTAATTTGTTTT
Organism: Nelumbo nucifera; assembly: GCF_000365185.1. Next base: position 750,412 of record NW_010729143.1, on the reverse strand, counting down.
GGACGAATAAGGTAGGAAGCAAATTGATGTGGCCCCATGGAAGATAACTAAGGTAGAAGGAAAGTGGTGCATATCTATGCAAAATTTGCATTCGCAATTTGTATTCCCTTGTTAATCAAACAGTTTTGGACCCTTTTTTAGCAGACTCTGGATTCGATCGGGTTCTTAGTGAGCTTGTATAGTCAGCATTTTCATTTCCAGTTTGTCAAATTATTTCATCAGCTTGACATACTATGGTTTATTCCGAAACGACCTTGTATTGGTCAGTCTTCCATTGCTCTATGACTTTTGACTAATTATGATCCCTTTTGGCTCAAGCATATTTGATTGAACTGAGTGTCTAAATCCTTTTTGAATTTTGATTCAATTAGAGGCCCCTCTGTGATTTCTTACCAAGATTTGTTTTAGACTTTTATGTATATATGTTGAAGGTCTCAGGAGTTGGAATGGATAGACATCTGCATCCGAGCTTTATCTGATCACTATTTGGATGAGAGTATGTGATAGGACATACTTGGATTAGATTCAGCTATTACACATACATTATTGATAAAATCGATAACTAGAAAATTTCCTTCCAATATTATTTAATATTATTATTTCTCATCAAGAAAATCCAAGTGAAGATATATTCCATTCAACCTAAAATGGAATCATGAGGTTTGAAGTACAATCATTCAATTCAAAGTATTCACATTCAAAATATCATTGTGAATCATCTAACCTTTGTCCCAAATCAAATTATATGGGGTCGGCTACATATTTTCGGTTCTTTAATTTTAGAGCCATATTTTCAAATTCTTACTATTTTAAGGGCTCATTTGATTCGTGGGAATAGGGGTCTGGAATCGGAATTGGAATGGGTCCAATTGTTTTGGTTGGGTGGAATCGGGATCTTATTCTCATTTCTGGTGGAATGGCATTCTCCCCATTTGAGGGAGTGATCATTCCCTCCCCCTTCCTTTGGAATGACTGATTTCAACTCCTATTCCAATTCAGACAAATTTTGATTTTGATTTTGAATGTAAATTAAACAGATCCTAATTCATGCTCTTTGGTTTTGCCTCTAACCCTTTTAGCCCTTCAACTTGTAATTATATCTCTTTTTATGCACATGGCCTCTAGAAGTATCTAATATAACCATGTTAGGACTGTTGTGAAGATGACGATGAGGACTCTGATGCTGCGCAATCTGATTGCTCCTAACTGGCGGTGGCTTAGCTTCTAGTAGACAACGGACATGGAGAATCTGCACAGAAAATTAGAGAACCCGGGGGTGCTTACCCGGCGAGGTTGCTCCAATGCTTAAGTCAGTTTATGCGAGCTGATGATAATCAAAGAGCAAGAGAGATAGTAGCAGTAAAAATGCGCGTACCTTTGCCCCCAAAGGGTTAGGGTCTTTATATACTGGAGTCCTCGCGGGCTTTACGGAGTAGTTCCGTGATCTTTGCCATGATAAGGTCTGCTTCTATATTATATGGAGATAGCGCTTCAATTGATAAGGCTAATTGCTTCCGCCCGAATCAGACGGGGAGATAATGCTTAGTTGTTGCGAGACGTGATCCCACAGAATTCGAGAACCGTTAGAAAGACTTTTGGGATCATATCGAGGGCAGATCGGTATACCCGAGCTGGTTTCTACCTCGAACTGATGTTCTCGAGCTAAGTGTCGTACACCCCAAATTGGATTATGTACTGAAGCCGCGACCTGGTACCGAGGTGCCCTTAGCTCGGGATGGGTACCAAAGTGCCTTTAGCTCGGGATGATTTCAGCTCGAAGAATCCCTAGCTCGGGGTAGTGGAGCATTACTTTGTAGCGAGTTGGCTATGCCGAGTTGTCACCTATGTCGAGTCATGCCCACGTCTCCCCTTATTATGAGATCGGGCCAAATCACCCTCCATCAATTGCCCCCCACTCCCCGAGCCAGGGGTCCTGACCTGGTGTGGGGAGTTCACGACATGACGAGTGGATTTGGTTCGAAGTCTAGGCCGTCCAGTCAGATAGTTCGTCGGTCGGACCAGTTCGCCGCTCGGCTCAATCAAGAATAACATGGGTTGCGTACGGTTTACGTGCAGGCATCACACGATCTATAAACTCCGCGGACGTAAAAAAATGCGTTAAATTGATTTCAACCTCGGTGGTCGTGCAGCCGGTTTTCTTGAGAGCCGTTGGATCGCCTTGATCTTGATCGTTGATTTTCAGACATAGCGGCTATAAATAGGGGGACCCGAGACATTTCTCCTTGCCATAAGTTCACTAGTCTTCGCTCAGAGGTCGTGCTTAGACTCTTTAGCTCGAGTTCCTCAGTTCGCCAATTCCTCAGTTCGGTCGTTTTCCTGGGTGAGTCTCCCTTAGCCTTTTCTTTCAATTTAGTTCAGTCCGTAGTTATGTCGCAGTTTAGTTTTGATAGTCTTTTAGACGAGCCCGAGGAAGGTATCTCGGCTCAGGTCGGTCCTCTCGAGGTGGAGTCATCCTGGGAGGCGCGAAAGGCCACGGATAATCCGGTGTCTACTTCTCATCGAGGTCAGGCGCCTGACAGGTTTGGTCCCTTGACGCTGACTGTGGATAGGCTAAGGGCTTTAATAGATCGGTATCACCTCCCGAATGAGTACACCTATAGCCTTCCCGTAAGTAACTTCCCTTGGGAACACGATCATAATGAGATCATAATTTTCGAGGAGCAGCTCGTGGCTGGTCTTCGCTTACCTTTGCACCCCTTGATCATAGAGGTCCTGAAGTTCTTCAACATCACCATAGACCAATTACATCCGAACTCAATCCAAAATGTAGTAGGGATCATCTCTCTTTTTTATGAGTATTGTCTACCTCTCGACCTCAATATTTTTTCTTCTATCTTGTCCATCAAAAAGAACTCTTCTTGTGTCCTTCCCGAGCATAGGAGGACCTATTATCTGTCTCCTCGCCTGGGCTATAAGCTTTTGCACGAACTACCCAATAGGATCCCGGCCTGGAAACAGAGTAATTTCATAGTTCGTAATCCCACAGGGTGGCCTTTTCCTACCCATTGGAGGGATGTCATCCAGGACTCCGGTGTTAGGCTGGACCTGAAGACAAGGGAGATGCTCCATTCATGGGCGGAGCTCGGCTTCCACTATAAGGATTACCTTGCCGAAGATAAACTCGTGCAGGCCGGCTTGAGTCCTGGTAGGTCATCTCGGTTTAAAGTTGGGTCTTATTTTGATAGTTGTATTCTATTCTTGTCGACGTTGTTAACGCCAGGTTTGTTGCAGCTCCCATGAATCTCAGCGCGAACAAGCTTTTTGGGCGGATGAAAGGAAAGAAGAAGTGAGCTACCAAAAGAGCTCGTACTGAGTCTCCAAAGCCCACCATCCCTGAGCCCGAACAACCTTCTAGCGCGCCTCTGGTGATTGACTTGGAACCGGAGAAGGTCCCGCCTTGTGTGCCCGAGACATCTTTGGGGCCTACCCCTGTGACAACTGTTGCTTCTTCGGGGAGCGGGGAAGCAATTCGGAGTATCATGACTCCGCAATGCAGCCTCCAAAAGAGCAAAGGAGCTGTGTATTCCGAGGAAGTCGTGAGCTGGGCTGAACTAACGCCTACTCAGCACGGGGCTCGGGCAGCTACCCACTGTATGGTGGTAAGTCTTGCTCTACTTTGATTTTTGTATTTGTAGCTTTGCTGGTACTAATTTGTACACTCTAGGCAGGTGAACACCGCCGTGCACGCCTTGACTTACCAGTGCGAGCGGCAATTGAAGCGGGCTCTAGCTGTTGAGAATTCATCTCGTGAGGCTCATACTGAGCTGAGTTTAGCTCGTGACAAGATCAGTCAACTGGAGGACCGTGCGTGAGCTCAGGAAGAACTTATCGCGTCGCTGACGTCGGAGAAGGAAGATTTGAAGCACCAGGTGGAGAACCTTGAGGCCGACGTCAAGGAGCGAACTAAAATTCTTCTCAAGACCATGGAGGAAGCTAAGGTCAAGGCCGTCGAGGATTATAAGATCTCAGAGGAGTTCGAGGGAGAGCTGATCAAGGCCGGATCGAAGGGTTGCCATAAAGGCTTCAAGCTCAGTAGGTGGCTTACTAAGCGCGAGTTCCCGTAGCTCAATATGAGTGCCATCGATATGAGTTCCCGTAGCTCGATATGAGACTGGATCAGAGGGTCGTAGCTCGCTCTCATTCGCTTCTTCGTCATGTGCTTCCAGACATAGCGTAGGCACCTCGATCTCGGATGGGATCACCACCTCCGTGCTGTAGGCGAGGTTAAAAGGAGTCTCACTCCTGGTGGTCTTCACAGTGGTCCGATAAGTCCAAAGTACACTAGGTAGCTCGTCAACCCATAATCCTTTAGCTCGGGCTAAGCGTGCCTTCAGTCCACAGAGGATGGCCCTGTTCGTGACTTCCGCTTGGCCGTTGGCTTGAGGGTGTGCCACTGAGGTGAAATTCTGTTGTATCCCCATTTCTTTGCACCAGTTCTAGAACTTTATGTCTTCGAACTGCTTTCCGTTGTCAAAGATAAGTACTCGAGGTAGTCCAAAACGACAAACTATATTCCTCCAGAAGAAGTTTTGTATGGTTCGCGCTGTGATTGTCGCAAGAGGTTCGGCCTCCACCCACTTTGTGAAGTAGTCCATTGCTACCACTAGGAATCTCCTCTGTCCTGTCGCTGGCGGGAATGGTCCAAGTATGTCGATTCCCCACTGTGAGAAAGGCCATGGGCTGGTGAGATACTTTATGTCGGCAGCAGGCTGGTGGTGGATGTTGGCGTGTCTTTGACATTTATCACATCTTTTGACGAACTCAATCGCATCTGCCTTCATCGTTGGCCAGTAGTAGCCCTACCGTAGCGCGTTTTGGGCGAGAGCCCTGCCTCCCAGGTGTCCGCCGCACAAACCCACATGAGTGTCGCGGAGTACGAGCTCGGCCTCGGAAGGTCGTAAGCAGCGCAGATAGGATCTTTGGTACAGCCGTCCGTCTATCATGACGTACTTGGCTGCCTGACGCTCTACCCTTCTGGCGGCATTACGATCTACAGGGAGGGTTCCATGGAGCAGATAGCTTGTGAGTGGATCAATCCAGCTCGGCTCTGCTTGTGCAACAGGAGTGACCTCTTCTGCCCCACCCCCCCTCGAGAATGCTAGGCCGAGACAAGTTTTCTATGTACACGGTTCTCATGGTGTTGTCACTTGTGCTGGCTAACCGGGATAGGGCATCGGCCTCAGTGTTCTTGGATCTCGAGATCTGCCTGATGAATTAGGACTGGAAGTCGCGTAGAGTTCTCTGACTTTGGCTAGGTAGACGATCATGGTCGGTTTGTGGGCTTCATAGTCACCGGTGACCTGGTTGACCACGAGCTGAGAATCGCTGCAGATGATGAGCTGCTGAGCTCTTACTTCGCTTGCCAAGGCAAGCCCGGCTATCAACGCTTCGTATTCTGCTTCGTTATTGGACGCAGTGAACTTGAACCGAAGCGCATGCTCCAGTTTCACTCTGCTTGGCCCATACAGGATGATCCCAGCTCCGCTACCTTGCTGATTTGATGAGCCGTCCACATGTAGGATCCATGGCTCCTCATCCCAGGTCGGGTTCGTTCCAACTGAGAGTGGTGCCGCACTGGTTGAAGCTTCTCCGTGCTCGGGCTCGATCAACTCAGGGATTGCAATGCTGAAGGTACATTCCATGATGAATTCGGCCAAGGCTTGGGCCTTGATGGTAGTTCGGGGCTCATACTAGATGTCGTACTCACTGAGCTCGATGGCCCACTTCGTTAATCTACCGGAAACCTCTAGCTTGAGAAAGACTTGCTTCAGAGGTTCGTTGGTGAAGACAACGATGGTATGAGCCTGGAAATATGACCTAAGCTTCCGAGTTGCAATGACTAGTGCATACGCTAACTTTTCCATCTCTAGGTACCTCGTTTCTACGTCCTGCAAAACTTTGCTAACATAGTAGGTGGGTCTTTGAACCCGATCTACTTCTTTTATTAGTACCGAGCTGACTACCTCATCACTCGCGGAGAGGTACAATTTCAAGATACCTCCCTCCTCGGGTCAGGTTAAAACCGGGATGCTGGCGAGGTACCTTTCGAGTTCGTCAAAAGCGAGCTGGCACTCTTCGGTCCATTCGAAATCTTTGCTTCTTTTGATTTCCTTGAAGAAAGGCAAGCAGCGATCTGCCGATTTAGACATGAAACGGCTCAGAATGGCTATCTGACCGATCAACCTCTAAACCTCTTTCAATTTATGGGGCGGTCTCATGTCTAGGATTGCCTTAATTTTCTTAGGGTTGGCCTCGATTCTGCGTCAGTTAACGATGTAATGCAGGAACTTACCCAAAGTGACACCGAAGGCACACTTATCGAGATTCAATTTCATATTATATTTACGCAAAATTTGAAAAACACAAGATAAATCTTTTATTAAATCATTTGAAAACTGAGTTTTGACGACCATGTCGTCTACATAACACTACTTTTTTGCCGATCAATGGCTCAAACAATCGGTTTACAAGTCTTTGAAAAGTTGCCCCGACATTTTTCAGTCTGAAGGGCATGACCTTGTAACAGTACATGCCTAGCTCGGTTATAAAGGCCATTTTTTCCTCATTGGCAGGGTCCATTCTAATCTGGTTGTAGCCCGAATAAGCATCCAGGAAGCTCAGCAACTCGTGCCCTGAGGTCGCGTCCACCAAACGGTTGATCTTTGGAAGTGGGAAGCAGTCCTTTGGACAAGCTCAATTCAGGTCGGTATAGTCGACGCACATGCGCCACTTACCGTTGGCATCTTTTACCAGAACAGGTCTAGCCACCCAGCTCAGGTAATGGACCTCCCTAATGAAATCGGCTGCAAAGAGTTTCCCGACCTCCTCGTCAACTATTCTCCAGCGCTCTGGGGCTAAGTTGCGTTTCTTCTGTCTAAAGGGCCTAACAATTGAGATCGCATAGGCTCCTCAATCGAAGCGCCGATCTAGAGAGTCTTGGCGGGATCTTCCACTGAAACGGGTATAGAGGTCGTCTCTTCTATGGGTGAAGCTCGCTCCTCGTGGTACTCCGTAGGTTGTTCCAACTCAAGGTCATCTACTGCCTTGGATTTTCCTTTAAGGGTGGTGACGTAGCATTTGCGAGACTCGAGCTTGTCACCTCACGCTACCCCAACTCCGAAATCCGTGGGGAACTTTATGGCCAAGTAATAGGTTGACACCACTGCGCATAGAGCGTGGGTGATAGGCCAACCTATTATGGCGTTGTACGGGGAGGGAGTTGCGACCACTAGAAAAGTGTGGTCAAATCTCACTATGCTAGGCCAGGTACCGACCTCCACAAGTACTATGACTCTTCCCAGGGGCCTGACTTCCTCTCTACTGAAGCCTACCAAGGGAGTGTTCGCGGGCTTGATGTCTCTCTCCTGAAGCTGCAGCTTGTCGAATGCATCTTTGAAGAGGATGTCTGTCGAGCTGCCGGATTTGACTAAGACTCGCTTCCCCTCGAAATCATTATTTCTCATCTTTATGACGAGCGCGTCATCATAGGGGTAATGGACTCCGTGTGCATCATTTTCGGTGAAGAAAATGGGTTCTAACCTCGGCCGCTTCGGAGGATTTTGCTCTTCTCTTTCGATCTCGCGAGCTGATGTCTTCGCTGCAGCTGAGGTGCAGCCCCTGACAATCGATCCGCAGGTGATCATATGTATTATTCCACGAACTGACCTCTCCTCGGGCAGCTATCTCTGCGGCTGCTCGATCTGCTTATTACTGGACTCGAGAACATCTCTATTTTGCTCTCCCTACCGACCTATTTGATTTTTATTATCATTTAGTACAAAATTTTTTAGATACCCGCAACGGATGAGTTCTTTTATCTCGTCGCGGAGGTTTTTACAATTCTCGGTGCTATGGCCGTAATCTCTGTGAAAGTGGTAGTATACATTTATGTTCCTCGTGTTTGGGTCTCCTCTCATCCGAGGTGGCCACTTCACGTAAGATGCGTCCTTGATCGCTAAGAGAATTTTTACTCGCTTCGTGTTCAAGGGGGTATAACTCCTTTCAGCTTGAGGAGCTCGGGAATGCTGATCCAGTTTTCCTCCTCATACTGGTTCATCTTTCTTTCTCTTGTTGTCTCCGTTAGTTGAGGTATCACCTTCTCTTTTCCTCTTCTCTAGTTGATTCTCGCTCTTCTAGTTCATCTCTTCCTCTATTCTGATGAATTGGTCAACGAGCTTGAGAAACTTTGTAACATCTTTTGGTTTGTTAGCAACCACGTACCAATTGAATTCTTTGTGGGTGATTCCTCTCTTTACAGTTGTAAGTCTCATAGCGGGGTCTAGATCGGGAATCTGCAAGCACGCGTCGTTGAAACGCTTGATGTAACTCCATATGGATTCTCCCTCTCTTTGGACTATACCGAGGAGGCTTTCCTGGGACCTCGGGTACCTCTTACTAGTGATGAAGTGCGAGGTAAAGATCTGTACGAACTGCGCTCATCTCTTGATCGTCCCAAGCACAAGGTTTCTATACCATGTGCGAGCTATCCCCTTAAAAGTTGTGGAGAAAGCAACGCACATGCAGGATCCATCGACTCTAGCCAGGTGCATTTGAGATTGAAATGAATCTACATGGTCGTTCGGATCGAATGACCCATCATACTTGTCTAAGGGAGGTACCTTGAAATCCTTTGGCATTGAAGTGACCAAGAGTTCGGGAGATAGGGGAGACGACACAGTAAGGAGTGGAGTAATCTTCACGGTTTCCGAGCTTGCCACTTCTTTTCCCTTAGGCAGTTCGGGGGAGTTCTAGACTGTTGCTCGACGAGCTCTACGGCGTCGCCTTTGCTGCTTTTTTACTGGCTCCGCGTTAGTGCTGCTAACCTCAGTATTGTCAGGTACTATTCTCACTGGCAACTGTTCGAACTGCTGACGGAACCTACTGTGAACTGAAGGGCCTTGTCGAGAGTCTGCGACCAGAGCCCCAAACCGGTTCTCCGCGAGTCGAATTTCGAACTGCGAAGGTTGAGGTGAAGGGGGCCTGGAGGGCTGGGTGCCTCCCGACCTACCTACTTGCTGTAAGGTGGGAGGAGTAATTTGTCTCTCCCTCCTGCCACGGTTTTGAACTTGGGAGGTCTCTCCACGGCGAGGAGGGCGTTCACTACGGCGACGAGGCTTGGTTTGTTGCGCAGCCGGATGCTGAGGTGGAACAGGCTGTTGATTCTGCGGCAGCGGGGGGAACTGTTGCTGGTACTGCTGCTGATAGACATGGTGGAGGACTTGCTGCTGGTACAACTGAAGTTGTTGGACCTGCTGCATTTGGGCCTGCATGGCCCGCATGCAGTGCACCGGGTCATCGAGTTGATTCAGTCCGGTTACCGGGGGAATGCCAGAAGGCTTTGCGAAGGTCATACCTATTGCAAAAGGGAGTGGTGCGCTCACCGGTGCAATGACTTGAGGCACATTCAGTGTGGGGACCCCGTCTACAGAGAGGGGTATGGTGAATTGTCCAATGCACACGGTAGGTACCTGGAGTTGGCCCCCGAAGACGTTCAAGTCAGTGCTGCGTCCGGCGTTGCCGGAAGATGCCATGGAAACTGGATATGAAATGCTTTGTGGAAAAGGGCTTTTTGAAGCGTTTCCCACAAACGGCGCCAATTGATGCTGCACAATCTGGCTGCTCCTAGCTGGCGGTGGCTTAGCTTCCAATAGACAACGGACGTGGAGAATCTGCACAGAAAATCAGAGAACCCGGGGGTGCTTACCCGGCGAGGTCGCTCCGATGCTTAAGTCAGTTTATGCGAGCTGATAATAATCAAAGAGCAAGAGAGCTAGTAGCAGTAAAAATGCGCGTACCTTTGCCCCCAAAGGGTTGGGGTCTTTATATACTGGAGTCCTCGCGGGCTTTACAGAGTAGTTCCGTGATCTTTTCCGTGATAAGGTCTGTTTCCGTATTATATGGAGATAGCGCTTCAATTGATAAGGCTAATCGCTTTTGCCCGAATCGGACGGGGAGATAATGCTTAGTTGTTGCGAGACGTGATCCCGCAGAAATTGGGAACCGTTAGAGTGACTTTCGGGATCATATCGAGGGTAGATCGGTATACCCGAGCTGGTTTCTACTTCGAGTCGATGTTCTCGAGCTAAGTGTCGTACACCCCAAACTGGATTATGTACTGAAGCTGCGACCTGGTACCGAGGTGCCCATAGCTCGGGATGAGTACCAAAGTGCCTTTAGCTCGGGATGATTTCAGTTCGAAGAATCCCTAGCTCAGAGTAGTGGAACATTACTTTGTAGCAAGCTGACTATGCCAAGTTGTCACCTATGTCGAGTCATGCCCATGTGTCCCTGATGTAACTAACCGATGAATCGCATCCCATTTACAAACATCTCCCATTACTATTACATGATTAAACCATTTTAGCATTCTTTCTCTCATTTTATGACCTATTGAAGCTATTTCTAATTCTTTCTAATTCTTCCACTCATCAGTCTTATCATACTTCATTGTTGAATGAATATGCAAAAATTCTATGTATATATTTTTCCCACTTTGTTGTGTAATCAAATTGAATTGACATGGATCCAGATTTGATTTGATAATAAGCAGCTAGACTAATTATGTGAGATTCATTGGATTGAATCCAAATCATGTACATGTTTAATTGGCTCATAGCCCAAGATGTGTTGAGAATTCCTAAGAACTTGAAGCTCTAGGAAGATAGCAGCATTACATGTATATCTTCTTTTCTAAGAATTTGATCAACATTATTAGAATTTGTCTCATCGATTTTGTCATTGACCAAGAGTATCTCGAAATCTTGCTCAATATCCTTTCATAACTTAGAGACTAGTGGCTTGTTTGGGAGGGTTGACTTTCATTTCAGTTGCTTTAAAGAATCTACTTGGAGGTACAATACTCCAAATCGTCCAAATGTGCATTTGGCTCTTCAAGCTTTAATATAATAATAATAATAATAATAATAATTAAAGGCTCTTTGTGCACCTCATGAAACCAAAAGCAACAACACGATTGTCCTCCCAAATGGGCACTGGAAATCATAAATCTCTTTCTCAAATTTATCAACCTTGTAACCTTCAACCATATGATCCTTCAATTTCTTATGGCAACTCATCAATATCATAAATGCCTTAGCATAAATGAATATCTTTAATTAATATATAATTTCCAACATGTCTAGTTTACTTGGTTGGTAACTCAAGGTATGTTGAGAATTTCTAAAAACTCGAAACCCTAAAAGAAAACATTAAATTATATTTCTTTTCAAAGCATATGATGAATATCAAAGATTGTCTCATTTTTTTTTTATATCCCAAAGAGATTAGCAGTCTTAAGTTTCTTTCTCAAATTTATCAATCATGTAAAGAAAAGTGCTTTTGCTCATCTTTGATAATATGATTCTTCATTTTTTTTTTGTTAATTCATCAATAACAAAAAGAAGTCTTAGTACAAATGGGATGCCTTTTTGCACACATAATACATAGTTTCCATTATGCCTAATTGGTCGTTAACCTGAAAAGTATATATGTTGAGAATTTCTAATAACTTGAAGCACTAAAAAGGTCAATTAAATTATCATAATTTTCAAAGTATTAATGACCATAAAAAAATTTATCCCTTATTCATTTTTTCATAGATTAAGAACATTCATTCATAAATATCTTTTGATTTTTCCCAAATTTATCAATCATGTAAAAATATTGGTGCGTTTAATTTCTCACCTTGAACCATGCGATTCTCTTCATTTTTTATTAATGGCAACTTATCACCATCATAAAGATCTTATCACAAATACTTTGAGGTTCCCTCCTTATGTGGTAGGGCCCACACGAATAAGGATAAAAAAGGAAAGCAAAAAAGAACCTTATCTTGTCAGAGTCGCTCAAAGTATATTGAGGTTTTGTCTCTTATTTCTCTCTTGCTCTTTAAAGGGTTCTAGAGAAAGAAAAAAGGAGTTTTCCAAAAGAAGAAGACATTACAAGGGTTGTAAAGGAGATGACAAGAATTCTTAATTTAGATTATTATACCCTATTATTCTTGTTAATAGTGAAAGATATTTGTCAGTGTCATTAATTTTATCCCCACATTGAGAGGTTTTTCATATAAATCTGTTTTCTATTAATGTATATTCACCAAAGAAAATACATGTCTTTAATTGATTGTCAGCCCAAGGTATGTTGAGAATTTCTAAGAACATGAATCTCTAAAAGATATCATTAAATGTATCTTCATTTTCAGAATATAGGATGTATATAGAAGATTTATAGAAGATTGTCACTTGTGCATTTTATCATATATTGAGATCAGTATTCCGAAAATACCCATAAAAGTTTCATTTATTTATATTTATATTTTTACTCCCTATTATCTTGTTTATTTTATTTATATTTTTACTCCCTATTTTTCAAATCAACATTTCATTTTACATTTTAAATAGACACTTAGGCCCCATTGGCTTTTCAATAAATTACTTACCTGGGTAAGTTTTTCCTGGGAAACACTTACCTAGGTAAGTGCACTTATCCATGTTCTTTTATTTCTCAGGTAAATAAGGCAATGACCATTTTAGCCATAGAAATTCTTTATTAAAAGGGGCACTTTTGCCCCATTCAAGTGTTAGCAACTTTTCTCCTATATGGGAAAGTTATTTACCCACCTAAGAGATGGGTATCACTTTCCTGGGTAAGTGGTACCTAGGAAAATAAACTTTCCCTGTTCCCCACATGAAGCTGAAAAAAAAAACATGAGATTCTTGGTCAATGGGAACCAAAATCCCATTGACCAACTTTCCCCCCTCTCCAAATCCAAAAAAAGAACACCTCCTTAGGGTAAAACATGCCATTTTACATTTCCATCTATAGATAATCAATAATAAATTAATAATAAATAAAGCAAATGCGAAGTAGAGAGAGTGTCTTAGTAAAATGCAAACTATAGGGTAGGTCTAAGTAATCATGTGAAACTATAGGGGACTTGTTAGTAAATGACTAACAAATTCATACATATCGATCAACTTGGTTGATGATCCACATTTAATGGATTGTGTGGGTTGGGCCATGGGTCATCCAAGGAGTGACCATTTAGAATAGTTAATCACCCTAAGAGATTGAAAAAAAAAATTAATTACCATGCACTAGTAGGAAAATTTTTGAAAGATCTAACATTCTACACTTTACTCACTTGACCAACACTACATAAATAGTACTAAAATTTTTGAAATATCTAAATTGGAAATCCAATTGGGCTCTTATGATGAAATCATCGTATACATCATTTGATGCATGTTTGAATTTTTAATCCAGTTAAAACCCATGCAAAAGGAAAAATAATGGCTAGTCTTGATTGGTGGTTGGGATTTTCTTTTCTGTTCTTTTCTTCTTTTTTTGTCCAATATGACTATACAACGAGGATAGCCCATCCCCCAAACCCATAACCCCCCAACCTTAGTCCAAGCAAGCGGGATTTGATCTCAAGTTTCTACTACAACTAGCCGGAGACCTACCAGCCAACCGGCTGGCACCTTGCAATGGTTGAGATTGGTTTCATGTAAAGATACCAATGTAATTTATTTCAAGTAGAATCTTTCTTCTATGGTTGTTCATCAAGAATTTGGATTAGCTGAATGCTTTGGTTGTTCAGTAGATTGTGGAATCAATGATGAGGTTCCGCGTCATAATAAATTCATAGGCCTTACTGTGAAAGCGGGCCCTATGTATTTTATTACTGGTGTGGAACCTTATCATTGATTCCACAGCCTCTGAACAACCAAAGCATTTAGCTAAACCTTGTTCGTTCCTCAATTGTTGAAGCAAATTAGAATTTATAATCCATTGAGTTTAGATTCCCAAGAAAAAAAAACAAAACTGGAAAAAATAATTTTAAGTTAGTAATTAATAAAATGTAAGTCTGATATTTGAAAAAAAAAAGATTTTTATAGATTTGATATCTAAGAACAATAAATTTACTTTATAAACCTCATTAATTAAAAAAAAGAGTGTATTTTAATTGTTTTAATCATTAAATCATCTGATATAGGTCTGAATGCATTTACTATCACTTTTTAGAGGCACCCATCAGATGTTAACACAAATCAAAACTAACATGTCAAAGCAAGTTTTTTAGACAACTGATATAGGTCTGAATGCATTCTCTCATGTCTACATCTAGCCATGTGTATGTGGGCCCTATTTATTTTGCCAACCCGGTACTTTCTATCAATGTCTTTTCAAGCCTACAAAAATGACACCAGTATGAACACCATAGCTCAACTCAGGCTACAAAGGTCGCTCTCTCTGAATATACAAATCACATTCTTTTACTAATGCTGGAGGACAAAGCTTTAGGAGGATGTTCATCACTGGCCCAAATTGTTTAAAAAAAGTCTAATTCGGATCAGTTTTCTAATCCAGGCCTAACTGGGTTCTGCCTGATCCATACGTACCATATTACAGCCCATCGTGGTCCAATATACGATTTTGTGTTTTACAAATTTTGATGGGCTAGATTGATTTCTACCCATAACCCATTCAGTTTCTAATACAAATGGGGTCAACATTAATGAATTGACCGGTTAGTCGGATGTCTGACTACAAATCCGCCCAATTATACTTAGAATGCCTCAGCGGTAATGTGGTCAATAATCTAATCTGGACTTTGATTTGCATTAGACAACCACAAGATTCCGTGCACTTAAGACAATAAACAAAACAACATATTGTGACGTTATACTGAGAATGTTTGGTTCCGTTTATTCAATAAATACTGGTATATAGGTGTTATTTCAGCAGTTTCTCTTTCTTATTCTTCTATATACATCGAGAATGATAAAAATGGATTTTGGTTTTTGTACACATTTACCATTTGAGAAAGTTATTTTTTAAAACTTTCACAAGCGGTCAAGCATTTTTCACTGTTAAGCTAATGTAGAGCCTAGTGGTGTCTAGTTGTCATAAACAATTATAATTATTACTTTTCTCGGTTTTACAAACAAATAAAATACCAACGTTGAATGAAAAAACGTAAATAGAACCAAACACATACAGTATTCTCATGTTTTTGTGTCGTGTTAAGGTATGGGTATTTGGATATATGAGTAGACATAAACATAATACAATTGTTCATATATTTAATTACCTTTTTTATAAAATATATATTCAAATACCTATATCTTGACGTGATAAGATAAATTAATGGTGTCAAATTTTTGAATACAAACATGACC
Organism: Nelumbo nucifera; assembly: GCF_000365185.1. Next base: position 735,209 of record NW_010729143.1, on the reverse strand, counting down.
TGTTTATTACATGTATAACATGATATGACCTGTGTAACATGAATTACCATGTTTAACCTATTTAATTATATATTAAATGATATATATCACTTGAATTAATATGATTATTCTGTTTAAATTAAATAATAAATAGATTTAAATAGTAAAATAAGCATTCAATAATCTATTATCTTAAATAAATTTATAAAAGCCATTCAATAACATCTTTACCTATTATCATAATAGTATTTCATCCAAATATACATACATGATCTAATACTTGAAGTTTCAGATCATAAATAGGTCATTTTTGAGTTAAATAGGTCAATCCGAAATTGATGTGTTTATTAATTATATTAAATGGGTTGACTAGATATGTAAATCGGGCAATGCAGGGTCAGCATGACACGACTTTTGGGCCTCTTATGCTTTGGCGGGCCAGGCCATGAGAGGCATTTTTAAAGAATAAAAATAATGAAAAAATTAAAATAAATTAAGAAAATAGATAAAACATTGAAAAAAAAAACTGAAAATTTTATTTTATATGAATTTTGAGATGTACAATATATAAAATAATAAAATAAAATTACAATACAAGTGGAAAAGAAACTGAAGCTCGGTACAGCCCATACCCCTGAATCATGCCGCGGTATGGCAGATGTACTACAGTGATGAGTCGGGCCCAGCAGGATCCATGTCGTGCCGGCCGCCGGTACAGTATTTGAATCATGTTTACGTATCACATCAATTACCATTAACAATAATTGCTAGTTGTTTCTATGAATGCATGAGACAATGAAACCTAACATAAAATACTATGACTGAAATGTGAAATGTGGTAATGGCGTTTTCTTTCACATGCAATACATGGGAATGGGAATAGACGAGTCCCATGGCTGCTGAGATAATTTACTTAAGGGCCCATTTGAGAGGGTTGAAGGTTTGGTTTTTTTTATCGAGCTGTTTTCTATAAACCACTAAAAGATACTTCAAGGGAAAGCCTTTTTTCCTTGGATAAAGGGCAATAAAACTGAGCTTCAAGGGAAAGCCTTTTTCCTAAATATGCAGAACTAATTCTGAACCAAACTTAAAAGCTGCCTGATAAGACCCTGCCTTCATGCCTTCATGGGGCGCTGTGGTGGGGCACACCTCACAAAGCCAAAAGCTGCCATAGGAAACTCCACAGCAGCTTCTAACTTTGCAAGGTGGGCTCCACATGAAAAGTCCATAAGCTATATTTAATGAAGACCACTGAGAACCAGAATATGCTTTAATTGAGCTAACAAATCACCTTTTACGTAAAACTAAGGCCATGTTTGGGAGTGCTTAAATTAAAAATAAGTGCTTATTCGAATAAGCACTTATTTACATTTAGCACCCAACTTATTTTATATTGGGTATTTGGTAGTTTTTTTCTTTAATAAGCATTTGTGGCTATTTTGTCCTTCATTTTCTTTCAAATTTTCAAAATATACCCTTTAAAAGCACTTTTATTAAATTATTTTTATAAAATCACTTTTATGAAAGTACTTTTATAAAAACACGTTTATGAAAACACTTTTATGAAAGTATTTTTATGAAGGCACTTTTGTGAAAGTAATTTTATGAAAGTACTTTTATGAAGGGACTTTTGTGAAAGTAATTTTATGAAAGCACTTTGTAAAAGTACTTTTATAAAAGTGCTTTTATAAAAGTGCTTTTGTAAAAGTGCCTTCATAAAAGTACTTTCATAAAAGTGCTTTCATAAAAGTACTTTCTTAAAAGTGCTTTCAGAAAAGTATTTTTATATAAGTGCTTTCGTAAAAGTGATTTCATAAAAATACTTTTATAAAATTCAACTAGGGATAATTTTATAAGTGGTATTTTAAAATTCAACTAGGATAATTTTGGAAGAAAAATTGAATAAGTGCTTATTGTATAAGCACTTAAAAAACCTGGAAATTGGGGCTTAAAAAATAAGCCCTTATTTAAAAAAAAAAACACTTATTTTCCAAATACCAATAAGTGCTTAATGACCCAAATAAACACTCCCAAACATGGCCTAATTTCAATAACTTCTTCAATGTGACTAGGGCTGCAAGTCAGGCCAGGTTAGGTCGGGTTAAGGCCAATCCTAGCCCAACCCTAAGTTCTAAACCCCCAACCCTAACCCTAACCAAACCTGACTTTCAACCCGACCAACCCAACCCTAGTCGTAACCCTAACTAAATTCCTTCAACCCTAACCCAACCCAAAGTTGACTTTCAACCTGACCTCAGTTTGGGCCCAACACAACCTTATCCTCATCCCTTAAAATCTTGTAGAGCTTCTCAACTCAGATCTTAGCTCAACTTTCATTACATATATTAATCCTGTGTTTTATTAGTCTTATTTGTTGATGTTTTTATTGGTTCTTTTAATACAAAATTCAGAAAAACAAGTGTGTGAAATGACTATATTTTATTATGAGTTATGATTTATGATAGATCTTTTATGGGCGGCAAGCTATGGGCAAAAAATAAAAGAGAAGAGGCGAAGAATAAAATATTCAAAAAAAATATAAAATATGTCGTTAAGGTTTTAGTCTTTCCAATTAGGATTAAGTGAAGTGATTATCTTAAAAGAAAGACATGATAGTATGTGGTGGGGGTTAAAGAACTATCATATACAAAACATATATTATATATGACATGTACTATATATAGAGTCGGGTTCAGGTTGGGTCGGGTTGCCCTAAGTAAGGTTGGTGAATTTCAACCCTAACCCTAATCCAAACATCAACCTGACCCAATCCAATCCAACATTTTCGAGTTGGGTTCGGGCCAACCTGACCCAAATTGCAGACTTAAACGTGGCTCTCGGTCAATGCAGCTTGATCAAAGCTGAAGCCCTTCCAAACGGGCTCTTGAGTCTTGCTCATTTCTCACTATACTTAAACAGCTTTTATGCTCATTTTGCTAGCTCATATTGGTCATGGTCAGCCTCTCTTTGTTTTGCTAAATCTGATATGCCAGCCAAAGTCTTCTTGTTGAACTAATTTTGACCAAAAAAAAAAAAATGGTGAATCTAGATTTTGGAACGCTACAACACTGATGAACCCATAAATCCACCTTCTATTGCTTCTAATTGTTTCGTGACTTTGACTGATAAGCTCACATATCAAACATGGGTTTGCTCGTTAACCAAATTATACATTTGATAAGTCCTAAGCCCAGAAGTTGACATTGTATTGTTCATCCAATCATGTCCCTCTTGTTTAATGGGTTTTGACCAGTTTTCTTTGATGGGTTCGTATTCAAACTTTTGGTGAGCAAGCTTACCTTTGAATAAGTTCACATTCTGACCTTGTATTGGTCTTCATTTCCCTGTATTTTCCATACTCTGCGCTGACAAGTTCATAAGGTCTCCTTGTACTACTACTGGTTAGTGTCCCATTATGATTCATACTTTGGTTCAAAGATTTCAACTTCACCCAGTCTTTGATTCCAACTGTAGCTTGTACCATTTGATATTAATTTGAATGGACCAATCAACTGACAGCCCAGGATCTCATCAGAAATATCCAAGGAGAAACGAAAAAAAAAAAAAGAAATTAACCTTTCTCTTTTGGCATCAGGCAATACCCTATTGTCTCCATCAGGCCATCACTCATTTGGTTTGTCGTCTTGGAGTTTTCATTGTGCGAAGGGAATAAAGAGAATACTTATTTGACCAATTTTGCAAGTAAGGTGTATGATGAATTGCCATATTGAAAGAGGAGACAACATAGATAAACACTTCTACCTATTTTAGCCTGCAGTGAGATTTTGGGTTTGTTCTGTCTGAACAACTTGCTTTCATTTTAACTCGTCTGATCTCATTTTAGCTCATTCTTATTGTTTATTCATTTAGCCAGTTTAACTAATTAAAAAAATACATTAATATATAAATCCTAGGTTGTTAGTGGGCACTCTTACACTTTTATTTGTGGTTGGTCAGAGAGAGATCTAGAGAGAGAGGGGAAAGTGCTCAGCTAGTCAGCTGGTCCCAATGGGCCACGGAGAAATAGCCTTGGGCCTTCGCCATTGGATATTGAATCCTTGAGAAGACTCAAAATTTCCGACTGCAACAGGACCTTTGGCACACAAGTCAGGAATCAATGACGCAGGAGATTGTGGGCCGAGATGTTGCCCATGAATTTGATTTGACACACTACCACAAGAGGGTCCTTGATGAAGGTACCATAAAGAGGACATGACACACATTCTCACAGTCAATGTTTTGGGGGCCCAATACGATCAAGTGTATCATCCAATGACGGTCACTGCTGCCCATTAATTGCAGCAGCGACTCGCATTTTCTGACGAGAACAAATGTGTGTGGAAATTACCATCTCACTAATGTTCCAATGAACAAAGGCCGAAGTTCAGTTGACGTATGTTGCGTTTGTTGCTCCATGGGGCTACACAACCGGGGGTAGCCATCCCCCACCCCGGCAACGGGATTTGATCCTAGGTTTCAGCTAAAACTAACCGATATCCTATTAATTGAGCCACCATCAGTTAGTTAAATGCTTGAATGATGCAAGATAGGGCAATGTTATAGCATGAAATATAGAGCTGATCCACTCAGATTTATAATGGAGAAATGGGTTTTCAGAACATTTAGAGATGCAAACCGATAGGATTGAATTCGAATTGGGGTATATTTGAATTCAATCTGATCAGATCTTATAAAGGTCAATGATGTCAGATATCTGAATCTGATCTGATCCGATTTAACTTCTATAAAACTTGATATATTATTAAAAGGAAAAAAATGCACAACTGTCCATATAAAGAAAAATAAAAAGTATAATCATTTTTCAACTATTTTTTATCATATATATACATGCGTTTTTATCAAATAAGGGATGATCTAAATTTGATCTGATTTCTAATCAAATTTTATTATCCAATCCAATCTAATCCAAAAATCTGAAAGGAAAATATCTGAAAATCCAACAAAATAAGATCAGACTACAAGCCATTCAATAAAGGGCAATGCATATATATGATAGGTTAAATGGCCTGGTCCTAAATTCCTAATTTTATTTTTATTGAATCCATGTTGCTGGATCTGGGTCGTCGGAATCATTTTGAAATATGGGCATATGTGGGGACCCAGACCCACTAAATACATAAACCAACAAAGGATGTTGAATCAAACTTGCTTCATTTTATGTCCTATTTCATGGCTTACATCAAAGTCTAGGAATATGTGATCCCTTCAATGAATATTCCTTATAATGCCATTCAATGTATTCATTCATTCATCACTTGAACAAGACAGTATATATGAAAGAGATATTATACAAGCAAAGCTTAGAGCTTGAATATGATATACCCACATCTTGGGTGTCAACTTTCCAAGTTTATATTTATCCAAAAAAAAAAAAACAAAAGATAAAGCAATTTAAAAGCTTATATTTCATGGCATACATCGTGGGAAGTGTATATGAATATCACTGATATCAAATTAAGAAGAAATAAATGCCATTCAGACTTTATTTCATCCAGATCATGCATGAATTTCAACTGGGTGGTGGGTTAGTTGGCATTTAACTGGGTAGTTCCAGACAAAATGCAATTTAGAGCCCCGCTATTGGCTCTCACTATCTTTAAGAAGAGTTATTAATGTTGGTAGAAAAAAAGTACTGTAATATATTAAGGAAAATTGAATTAAGGTGAATAATCAATACAAAAAAAAAAAAAAGAATCAACTTACTTAAAATCCCCCCATCCGTATTGTAAACGATTCCTCCCTCCTTTAAAATCCCAACAACTCTTCTCTGCAATTCTGGAAGACAAATTCTAAACTTTTATTACAGTTTTTTAATGCTTCTTTCCTTTTATATGGAAAGAAGTTAAAAAATGCTTCTGTCGTCACACGTTGGATGTTCAAAACAAGAGTCGACATTTGGAATCTCCAACAATTTAAGACATTTCCACACCTGGATTGTCGGATATTCATTCTTTCTAATAACTCTCCCACCTTCTTCTTACTTCAAATCAAGGTCAAACACCCACCAGGCCACCAACTCTTTCTTCTCTCTTTACAATGAATTTACTTTGAATTGGGATTTGATTTACTCCTCACAGAGCGCACTTCACAATCACCCCATCGTGTATTTGGTAACATCTCTAATAATACACAAGTATGAAGTATGGGAGATGTTTGTAAGGTTGAGACATGCTGTGAGGTCGATGTTTAAGTTAGCGAACTGGGTTTATAAACTTGAAAGCGAGAGAGCTAGAGTGCTTAGAGAGCTAAATCGCACGTATATTTTCTATGAATGTGGATGCCTTTATATAGGCAAGTTGCCATGAGGCTCACAAAGCATGTCCGAGATCTCCGACCTGTCTAGTTTGGAGGTGGTTTCACACCCAAAGGTGGACTCTGCATAAGCGAGTAAAGTCTATCCAGTTGCACCCAAAGTGGGCGGGGTGCTAACCAGTTGTTCTGACGTGGCATTGTGATCCCGGGGAAGTCGGAGACGATAGCCTGCTTACGGAGGAGGTTGCCTAGCACATCGGGAAAGTCGCTAATCGAACTCAATTCAGGTCGACGAAAGAAGGTCGCTCGCCTCTTATGCCAACCTAATGTCTTGTCGGGCCGTTTGCAGTTCACCCTGCCGAAGTGGAGACGAGGTCATCAAGGCGGGTGCGAGGTGTCCAAAGCACTCCTGGGGTTTGCTTATGTAGTGCTGAGATGTTGCTTGGTTGTTTTGAGGAGCCACGTGTCATCATGTCACTGGAGGGCCAAATCGCCCCTCATCAATTGCCCCCACTCCCGAGTTGAGGCCAGTTCGACAAAGGGATTAGCTCATCGCAAAGCCTTTGCCCCGAAGTGATGGGTCTAGCCAGTTCTCCATAAGCTCAGTCTAATTTGCCCACCTGGCCTAGAGAGCAAGTTGTCGTGCGTGTCAAGTTCAATTTTTTTTCAGGCACATGAGTTCAAATTTGAAGTCTCACCATCAAGTGCCGAAGTGGCCGAATGGGGCACAAAATTTGAATTTTGAATTCATCGCCTAGCACTGAATGGATGGGGCTTATCTCCTCCATCGATCTAAGGGCACTTTCACTATAAATTGGGGGGGGGGCAATGGGTCCCCACTGCACTATTTGGAGTCTTCTAAAAGATTGCTTGGTCGAGATCTCAAGCAGCTCGCGGAGGAGTTCAGTTTTTACACGGGTCGGTCTTCTCTCAGTTTTCGGTGAGTCCTTGCTTTCTGCATTATGTCTAGTGGGTTGAAGAGGAAGTTTCCCCAGGCCACTTGAGACGAGGTGGGGACTTCGGCTCAAGAGCGATGAGGATCCCATAGAGGGGTATCAACCTCTCAACAACCTAAGACCAGGTCGAAGTTTGAACCTACCAAACTGAGTGGGGAGGAATTGATTGCCCTGGCAATGACCTTCCAAATCCCCGAGTCCTATGGTTTCATTCTACCCAAAGAGGATCAATGTCCTTAGAACCATGGGAGAACTAAAGTGTGTGTCTTCGAAGAGGCACTCATTGTGGGCTCCGTTTCCCATTGCACCCTTTTATTTGTGAGGTGCTATCACACTACAGCATCTCCTTAGGACAACTCCACCCAAACTCCATTAGGATATTGGTAGGGATGATATCCGTCTATTTCCACCTCGATTTTGAGCACAACTTTGATATTTTTCATAGGCTCTACCAAATAAAGAAAATGCACCGAGAGCCTTATTGTATTTATCTGAGCTACCAACCTGATTGCAAGTTGTTGAGTGGCTTCCCTTCGAAAGTGGCGGACTAGAAGTCGAGGTACTTCTTCTTATCCCAAGAAGATGGCTGGCCCATGGATACCACTTAGAGGAGTGAGGCAAGGAGGATACCTAGCATTGAGTTTGATGATGAGCTAGCGGACCATATTTTGTTCCTTGTAGAGTGGCACTCCTTGGCTAATGAGTTCTTATCTGGACCGATTCTCATTGGGCCCAGACTGAGTCTCGTGGGTAGGTTGCTAGCATGTTTTCTTATTATGCTACTCTCTTTAGATATTTTGATCTATTCAAATCGCTTTATCTTTTTGGCAGGTATGTTAGACACAACATTTGTTTTGGCTACAATGAGGAGGGCTTCTAGGAAAAAGAGGAGAGCACCGAGTCTACTCATGCTTCGAAGATAGAGCAAGAAGTTGTACAGAGGTTGTCGACTAGGGAGCCCAACGTGATGGACATCAATGACGATCATACATCGGTCCAACCTCCATTGACCCTGTGAGGATGCCTAACAAGTTCGCTCCGCCCCAAGCATCACCTACTAGGGATCCAGTTTGCGCGGCCAGGTCTACCTCCCGAATTGGGATGTCACTGCCATGGATAGGATCCGAGACCCTCGTGTCACCTTCGTGGTGAACGCTGACATACTTTTTCTTGAGGGCAGGAGGGACTTCAATCAGCGGAGTGTCGCCAACCTTGGTGTCTCGATATTCCAAGACTCGTTGTCGATAAGTACTAGTCCTTCAACACTTGGTCTTCGTATATGTTCACCTTGCTAACTCTTTCTTATTTGTAGGTGAGTTGTATGACCTGGTCTTTATGTGACCGTGCCATCACTATGGAGCGCAACAACAGGCAGATGACGATTGAGATTGAGTCCCTTTGGTCATAGTTAGAAAGTGCTCGATTGGAAGCCTAGGAAGATCGCCGACGGTTCCTCAATGCGTTGTCTAGCCTGACTCACCAACTAGAGGAGGCAAAGAGTAACATCGTCGAGTAGGCTCGGGAGCTCAAAGAGAGGCGAACTAATTATGCCGAGGACATCCAATGGGCGAAATAGCTCAACGCCGAGGAGTTCCAAAGGTTGCTTGAGTTCGAGCGCGCTGTTGTGCCTTATTTCAAGAGGGAATTTCGTTTGTGCCATCGCTACCTTCGACAACTACATCCTAACTTCAACTTCGGGCATGTCTCGGCCAAATCGGTTCTAAATGACCTGAGCACCCACATGGATGTTGAGTCAGACACTTCATAAGACATAGAGGACGGCGAGGACAAGATCAAGGAGGGCATTGGAGACACTCTGACTAAACTACCTCTTTTCTTGGACCCCCGTCCCCCCTTTTATAGATTGTACTTCGAGCTTCCAAGCTGAGTTTCTGTTGAGTGAACTGCCCTTTTGCTTCTTTTTTTTTTAAGTAGCAATGTAACTTTCCCTTTTGTAATGAAATCACCCTTTTACATATCTTGAGTCACCATTTGGACCTTTTATTTTCTATTTTTAGAAAATAGGTTAAGTGCAAAACATAAGTCGAGGTGCACGAATTGTTTAGATGTCGAAGAGACTAGGCTTACGATTTCAGCTGAGTCAAAATATTGTCGAACTATATATCTCCTTGGCTAAAAGTCAAAGTGCTGTCAAGCTGCCGACATCTTTCGAGGTCGGCATAGGGAAACTTAGAGCTGAAAACAGTTTGGCTTCCCCTTATTCATTTAGCAGTTTGACCAGTTCGCCGTAGTGGACGATCTATACTTTTGTTTTCGCAGACGCAGTTCAAAACTTCTGAACTCCTCATAAGTAGTATCTCTTTAAGTTATCAACGTCCCACACATGGGGTACCTGCCTCCCCTCCAACGTTTCGAGCTTATACATGCTTTCGTCAATCACCTTGAGAACTCTGTAGAGGCCTTCTCAGTTTGGACCTAGGTATCCCACGTTGGGCTCAGGGATCATAACCTTCCTAAGTACCAAGTCGCCAACTCAAAATTGGCGTCTCTTAACTCGAGCATTATAGTACTGAGCTAGTCGTTGCTAGCATATCACAATCAGGATGTAGCTAAGTCACAAACTTTCTCCACTAGGTCGAGGTTAGTCCATAGCTCGTTCTCGTTATCCTCCTCGTCATACATCACAGACCGCAAGGTCAGCACTTCGATCTCGGTTGGGATGACAGCCTCCATCCCATACGTTAGGTTGAAAGGAGTCTCGCCAATCGTCATCTTGATGGTAATTCGATAAGCCTAGAGAACATTGGGCAACTCGTCCACCCACAAACCTTTAGCAAGGAAAAGTCGAGCTTTCAGTCCGTAGAGGATTGCCCTGTTTGTCACTTCGGCTTGACCGTTCTCTTGGGGGTGGGCCACCAAGGTGAAGTTCTACTAGATTCCCATCTCGGCACACCAGTTCTGAAACTTAATGTCTTTGAACTGCATCCCGTTGTATGATATCAGCACCCTAGGGAGTTTGAATTTGTAGATGATGTTCCTCTAGAAAAAAATTTGGACGTTGCAAGTTGTGATGGATACCAACGTCTCGAATTCCACCCACTTGGTAAAATAGTCCATCACAACCACCAAGAACCTTCTCTTACCGGTCATAGGTGGGAAGGGACTGAGGATGTCTATCCCCCACTACGTGAATGGTCACGAGCTAGTAAGGTATCTCAGGTCGGTAGCGAGCTGATGTGGTATGTTAGCGTGATCGAGCTACAAGAGAGAGAGAGAGAGAGAGAGAGAGAGAGAAAGATCAGAGTGCCTGGGTTGCTTGACTCAGGGTGGGCACTCTGATGCTTAAGTTAGTGAACTGGGTTTGTAAGCTTGAAAGCGAGAGAGTTAGAGTGCTTAGAGAGCTAAGTCGCACGTACCTTTTCTATGAATGTGGATGCCTTTATATAGGCAAGTTGCTATGAGGCTCATGAAGCACATTCGAGATCTCTAGCCCGTTTGGTTTGGAGGAGGTTTTACGCCCAAAGATGAACTCTGCGTAAGCGAGTAGTGTCTATCCAGTTGCGCCCAAAGTGGGCAAGGTGTTAACCGGCTCTTCCGATGTGGTATCGTGACCCTGAAAAGTCAAAGACAATAACCCACTTATAGGAGAGGTCACCCGGCATGTCAGGCAAGTCGCTAACCGAACTTGGGTCAAGTTAGTGAAAGCATGTTGCCTCTTACGTTGACCTGATGTCTTGTCGGGCCGTTCACAGTTCGGCCTGCTGAAGTGGTGCTAAGGTTGTCAAGGCGGATGTGAGGTTTTCGAAGCACTCCAAAGATTTGCTTACATGGTGCTGAGATGTCACTTGGCTGTTTTGAGGTGCCACATGTCATCACGTCATTGAAGGGCCAAATCACCCCTTATGACAAACCATTTGTAAAACTGTGGCACTTCAACATATTTTATAGATAAATAAATGCACACACATGTAATTTATATTTTTACTTTTTTTATTTGTAAAAAGTGCTAAAAGTTGCAAGAAAATAGTTTTTTTTTTAGAAAATAGTGGAGTTTTGGCGTCTTAGAATGCATAGATGGGGTTGTACATACATTAACTTTGTACACCTAAGTACAAAGTTAAAGCCTTTAGAAGTTTGTAACTATGCAACCTATGACCCGGTGATCGGATTTAACAGATCAATGGTTCAACTGCCTGGCTTGAACAACTTTTTACTTTTTACCAGATCAATGGATTTTGATCAAATTCTAAGCCAAATCAGACCTATAATTATAGCTGGATGATGGTTGAGACAGTTCAATTGTCCAAGTCAACAAGGAGTTGAAAGCATTGCTAAAAGTTGCAAATTTGAAAAGGAAAAGAAGAACACTTTACAAAAGTACTGATATTTGCCTTGATTTTGGTGCAGGTCATACAGATAAATATATATATATATTTATATTGTTGGTAAAACAAAGTAAACCATTATATATATATTTTTTAATCTATTCTCATAAAAACAACCATCACAACCACAGATTCACATTAATTTATGAAGTCAAAGAGGACCCATTTGGAACATTCCCCTCAATACAAATTCCCCTCTCACCTCAATCATTTCTCAATTCTCACGCATCAATAGCTGTTTAAGGCTGTTGCTCCTCTCTAGACTACCTCTTCCTTCTTACACAGTTCTAAGGTTGTGAAAAGATGCTCGCAAAGAGGATGGAATCAGTTAAGAAGTTGGCAAAGAAGGTGAAGGCGATCCGCTGCGGTCGCCAACCGCCACAGTATGAGTGTTTGCTTAGTGATTCTGAGGAGTCTATCCCTAAAGCTATAACTCCAGTTGGGTTCTTGGCGATTTATGTTGGAGAGGATCGACAGAGGTTCGTTGTGCCTACTGGTTTCCTCTCACATCCTCTCTTCAAGATGTTGCTGGAGAAGGCCTATGATGAGTTTGGGTTTGAGCAGAAGAGCGGGTTGGTGGTTCCATGTACCGTCTCTACCTTCCAAGAGGTGATTAATGTGGTGGAGTGTTGTCATGGGCAGTTTGATCTTGGGAACTTGGTTGAGGAGTTCATCTAGTTGCTTGACAGGAAGCAATTTTGATCTTTTAATTTGTAAGTAAACTAATTATGGGTTATAATCTCTGATAGGGATGAGTTTTTCATCCAATCCAGTCACTTGTAACCACTATATATACATGACCAAGAAATTTCATAGATGAACATCTTCAATTCAAGATTGCAGGTGAAATCTTCAACAAGTTCTTCATCCTTTTTTGCTTTTTCTATATAGATTTCTTCAATTGGGTGCTCGTAAAGAACTTTGTTTTCAACAGCACCATCTATGATTATATCTATGAAGGATATCTGCAGCCATAAAAAACCCTACTCTATATATGATTTGCATCCGGAAATCCCCACTAGTGTTTTTTTTTTTTGCCTGACGCTCAGTTTGAAGGAGTACAAAGACATATATATATAGAGAGAGAGAGAAAGAGAGAGAGAGATAGAGAGAGAGTGTGCAAAACCTTATAATTTATATTATTTTGTATGTATTTGCTCCTTCCAAACTGAGCCAAAAGGGTTTCTTTAAGATCCTCTGAATTCTTTTCTGAATTAGGAAATCGCAACTGCAGCTCAAAGCTAAGCATGTAATTTCAAATAGACGTATTTTGATTTTCAATATACCCGGACCACAACTTCTTTATGAACAAAAGAAAAATCACCGGTTCTTTACAGTAGTAAGGAATGATATAAAAGTTAACAATGGATATGGCATTAGGATTTATGTAACAGACCCTATATAGTGAGATAAGGCTTAAATGATAATGATGATTTTAATTGAAACGTGATGAAGATGAAAAGAATGACTTAATTAACTGACACATGGCAAAGGTCTATTGGCTTAAAATTTGCCACATGGAAAGAGGGAGATCCAAAAATTCATATAACAGCTACCCACAAGAAGCTGCCGCCTGCCGGTGGCATTGGATAAGGACTTCCTCGATGGACAAAATCCTTTGTAATGACAAAAGCTTTGCTCTTATCGCCCTTTCCCTTGTGAAAGAGGGTGCATGATTTAATTTTGGCTGCAAGTCTGCAACCGAGGACATGAATTGTACTGAGAATCTTATGAGTGGCTATGGACTTCAGCAGACAGCTTTGTTTGTAAGTTGATATCTAACAAGATTTATTATTAGGAATTAGAATATGGGACATACTTCAAATTCCTCACACATGAGTTTAACAGTTGGGGGAAGACCCTTGATGTGCACCTTACCCTTGAAGGAGTTGAGTTTCCTCATATATATATATATATATATACCAACCAATGATGTGATGACACATCAGAAGGAAGCTTAACTGTGAGAGCTCAGATCAGGTAGGCACATTCCATAAGAAATTCGCATTGGATTCATGTAGAGCATGTCTCAAACGCGCCCTATAGCACATTTCAACCATGCATTGGGAACATCTCTCTATGACAAGTATAAGTATGGGATATTAACTCCCTCAGGAAATACACACGGCCGGAATCAGTACTTAATAAATATTCTCATAAATGAGTCCGTATCAGATCGGTACATTCCGTGAACACAGCACATCGATCAAGTACTCAGAAAATTTTTTGACACCTGTCCAATAAGCAAGAACCGATGATCAAGTTTTCCTCTTAATCTGATGTAGAATTAATTTCAGGGCACATTTGCCAATAGAGATCATGTTTTATTTTCAGAGAGAGAAGATGCATTTCCAGAGATCATTTTCAGGAAACCTAGTTGAAGCCTCGCGATTTAGAGGAAACATTTGGTGCAGTGACTTTGCCGTAGCATTTGTCGGGAAAAAAGGGCTATGAATTTATTATCTGCATTAACGATCATGGAGAGAAACAACATCCATCCTACAAAATACTTATCCACCTTGAAGGAGGCTACTCTTTCATGGAGGAGCTAAACTGTGGAAACTGCCACACTATGTGTGGCTCAGAAGAAGCTAAGAGAACATTTACACACTGTGTGGGGCTTAGTTTTCTTGGAAATGCCCAAGTTCAAAGTATCGATCGATGCTAGTTCCATTCAATCCAAACTCCTTAATTTTTCTGCTTTTCTTCTTCTGATCTCTTGTCAGTAGAATTGTCATGTTATGTTAAAATTTAGCATTTTGAGTACCTTAGATTTAGATTTGATATGAGACACATTGTATCGATACTTTCAACTTTGAAAATAGTCATTGAGTTGGTCAATAACAATATCGTCAGACTCGGACTGGTATGGACTGTTGAATCGGTGACCTTAACCACTACTCTAAGACCCGGTTAATTGATGGTTAAGGATGAACAAAAAAAACTGAAAAACTGAATCGATTGAAATTGAATCAAAAACCGAATTGATCGGTTTGGTTTTGATTAACCAATATAAGAAATCGGTGGTTAACTGAATTGATATGCATTATTATATGTATATTTATATTTTTTATATATTATAAATTATGAACTGAACCGGTCAATCGATTAATCGACTGATTTCGGTTCGATTTCAGTTACCGATTTTCCTAAAACCATCCAAGAAAAAGCCCCAACCGAACCGTGAACACCCCTATTGATGATTCTCGTGATCAAAAGAGTTAATTGCTACTTAACCAAAAAAACTATGATCCAATTAGCATTCCAAAGTAATCAGAAGACTATCAAGACCAATCACCCAACTGATGGAAACATTTGATGACATAACCAGCAACGCATTAGAGCTTAATTTTCTTAGGGCTGAACTTCAACTTGATTACATGCCGGTCACTGGAGTGCCTAGGATGGCCGCTTGTGTGCTCAATTCAAAGAGCAAATCCACTGTTTCAAGTCAAGTTGGAACTATAAATTCCTAATATTAAAGCAAGAAATGTTGATTACAAGCCATACAAAGAAGAAATTAGATTTGGTACTCACAAAATTATGTTCACACCGTTCCAACAGTGTCTTGCAGCCTTTAATATATTGGGAATATCTGCCTATTAAAAAAAAAGCATATAATTAGAGATATTCCCAATGCATGACTGTAAAAGACTGAAAAAAAAATGTGAGCACTGAATCCAATCTCTACAAAGAAGTAACAGCCACACTTAGAATTGAAGCATTGTAAGTTTACTAAGGGTTAGGAGCACAATTTTTCTTCTCTCTACTTTCAATCACAATAGCTATCTCTAGATCACTGTTGGAAAATAACGTTTATGTTGGACAAGACATAGTAAAAAGAAAGAAGGGGTATTGATTTGGGCACATCCCAATTTTAGTAGGGCTGAGAATGGATCAAATTGAATTTGACTACACGTATATCTTAATCCGGTTCCATAATTAGAGAGATCTGAATTCTACTCAATAAAGCATAGATCCGAAGTTGATTCATTTACATATTGGATATCTGATTAGATTAGAATATTAAATTTTAATAAACTTGGCATAAATTTATAAAATTATATATGAAAATGGTAATACCATAAATAGAAAAGAGTAGATTTATTTACCTAAAATTTTAAATTTCATTTAATTGAGATTAATAACAATATCCAAATTTGATCTGATTTTTAAAAGTAAATCTGATTCAATCCGATTAACAAACTGGTCATGTTTCAAAATCTAATTTGACTCATTAATGACCAAATGGATATCTTAATCCAACTTAACTGAATCAGATTTTTACCTGATTAAATTCGATCCATTTGCAGCCTTGATTTTGAGAGGAATAGCCCAACTAAGAAAGTTATACTTTTCAAAAGGAATAAAAAAAGAACTAGCTAGGGATGTCCCAAAAACACCCCCCCCCCCCCCCCCAAAAAAAAAAATTAATAATAAATAAAATTTATCTTTGAATATGCAAGTGTTAATTTAAATCCTATCCATTTGCACCCCTAACTCTTAGAGTAATACTCCCGACCAAAAAAAGTTACATTCTTTAAAAGACCCTAATTAGGGATGTGCCCAAATCAATCCCTTAAAAATATTTATCTTAAAATTTTTATCTTTGAATATGTAATGTTTACTGCCATCCACCTTTGTTAAGAGATACCACTTATCTTGATCTGAAGACTTCAGTGAAATATTAGACACATTATTTTATTTTTTTAAGCAAAATTTTTTTCATGGAGCTACATCAAAAGAAACTTCCTTTTCAAAAATGCATGAAATTTAGACAAACACAATAGAAGTGAAAACAAAAATGATGTAGATATATATTTTCATGTTCTAAGTTCTAACATTAAAGCTAAACTACTACATATATATAAAATCATGTAGAGGCTGTAGAATGACGCTATGACCATATTTGGTTTAATTCTCATTCTTTCTCATTCTTACCTAAGATGAAATTCTAAAATGGACAAGAATGGGTAAAAATAGGTAGAATGAGAAAATATTGCTATGAACCAAACATTTGTTTCCTAAAAATGAATTCTTTTCAGACTGACAAGTGTCCTATGTTGTTCATTTTCATTATTCAAAAAATAAAAAATAAAAAAATAAAAACTGTGTCGTTATTCATAAACCGCTAGCCTAGGTCTCCGAAACTGTTGGCATAGATGTTTACCGGTGGATGGCCTACAATCAATGTTTACCAGTTGGAATAGATGTTTTGTAAAAGTGCTTTTATAAAAATACTTTCGTAAAAGTGTTTTTGTAAAAAGTGCTTTCATAAAAGTAATGTCATAAAGTGCTTTTATAAAAGTACTTTCATAAAAGTGCTTTAGTAAAAGTACTTTTATAGAAGTTTTTTTATTAAAGTGCTTTCATAAAATTGCTTTAATGTAAAATTACTTTTATAAAAGTGCTTTCATGTAAAAGTACTTTTGTAAAAGTGCTTTCGCAAAAGTAAACATTTATGGCTTCAGTTTTGTAGGTAGAGTTTCCTCAAATAATGAAAATGAGCAAGATGGGGCATGATTGCTTTTCATGTTGCAAGCTACCCAATTTTTGTGATATGGGGCTGATTTTTCATTCTAAAAAGAATGTGGCCCATGGCAAGAATCTTGTAACCAAACACTCTAATGTTATTCATTATTGCGTAGAATGAGTAAAAAATAAAAGAATGAGACCTATAATGAACCAAACATAGCCTATATTTCCAATTAACACAAGAAGACTTTTATTCTATAACAATGTGTTGCATTTAATTAAGGACAAATTTCTTAAACTACCCTTATAATTTAATTAATTGACTATAGGTATGCCTGCTGTTTTTAAGAACTGTCTAAAACCTCACTTCCCATTAATTTTCCCCCACACTCGATTCACATGTAACATCTTAACAGATATTTTTAAAATTCCTAAAATACCCTTCTTATGAACTGTTTATCGTCTTCAACCTTGAGAAATCTCTCATAGTAACGTTTTTTCAAGTAACAGATATATCATCGCCGGTATCTACATTACCCAGAACGGTCCACCAACTTCATTTTTCTTTGTTAAACAGGAGTTTACATTTTTTTTTCTATTATTTTGGGGGAAAAGTTGTTCAGAATTTTCAGAGCGGTCCATTAAAAATTTTCTCCATAAAATCTTAGATATTTCAATGCTTCACCATGAAAGGTAGTTTCTTCTTTTTGGCGGTCGGAATCTGGAAAATCAAAATAGAAAACAAACTTGCATTTGGCCACCTCGAAAACCTCGCTAATCTCTATCAAGATAGGCGTTTCCGTAGCTTGAGAGTTGAGAATAAAGCCCCTATACCTGTATCTGTATGGCAACACTTTGTTCCTTCACAATTTTGACCTCACAAGTCACAACCGGTGGGATGTCCTTAATAAATCCTTGAGAGAAATCCAACTTCCAATAGCTATTCCATTTTAATCTGTGTCCAATTGATTTGTTTGTATCCACTTTTACTTCCTCTCTCCTTTCACTCTCCACTGCCCCTTCATGTCCGAGCCCACTGTTTTGAATCGATTTTGAAGTTGCTAATAAAGATCAGCCATGCTGCTATTCGTATATCCATCCATCAATTTTTCTTTTCTGGGTAATTACACACAGAATAGTGCGTTCCAGTACCATCTCAATCTCCTCCTCTCCATTCTTCCCGGTTTGATCACCAGCTTCTATAATGGCACTGCAGGCATGAGTCCAAACCAAGTTTATGCTCGGTATTTGTGCAGATTTAGGAGATGCTATGCCGCCTGAAGTTTGCCGGACTTGTGTCATAGCTGCTGCAAATCAGGATGTTGTGCAACGATGCCCCAACGATACACCTGAACTCATAGTCTCCTATGCAGATTATCCTAGGGAGAAGTGTGAAGTGTAGTCAAAAAGTTGAAAAGCTAGCCGGAACACCATATTCTCGAATAAAACTGAAGATGACATCCACATAAGATTATGGAGGTTCCACGTACAAATGGCAACAAAGGAGGGTGTGTTTCAGAGATGGAAGACATTGCACTCACATTATTAGGGAAATAGGTATTAACATAGGCCCTACAGCGAGAAAGGAAGAGGGAAGAAAAGAGGAGTTGACAAAATTTTCATTAGTTCGATTGGGTTTTATTTTGAAAATTTGAAGAATAGTGAAGGGTAAATTTGACATTTCATCTACTATAAGATAATATATAAACAGTAAGGATAGAATTAATTTAATTAACTAAACTACAAAGATAATTTAATAAGAAATTTTCCCTTTAATTAATTTTCCTGTTGAAATGTCCATCCTTTTAATAGTTATATACTCCTAGTGTGGCAATGCTTATCACCAACTAAAGCAGATTTTCTCATTGTTTGGCTGCAAAACTGATCTGATTTGAATTTTGGTGGCGGGTTCTGTTGTATAATTTGAGCTTCACCCAACATTGTGTGATGGGTCTTTAAGAAAATATTGCAAGTGAATATATAGAGAAAAGGTGTAGGGTTTTTTCATCGATACTTTTTCAACAATATTTTAAAAACCAACCCGGAAGAAATTTTTCATTCTTCATGAGAGGTTGAAAAATTCAACCTGATAGTTCACCCAGATCAAGTTTCTTTGGAGAAGACTGAAATTAGGAACAATTAATGCAAAGAAGATTAGCACGGAATTGTACAAATCACGAAAATGGAGAAGAAATCAAAACCACGTGAAAACAAAATTCTAAAGCTACATTTCCAAACAAAACGAGAAAGTCACTATGTATATAGCTCCCCTGGAACATATTTTAGTTAGGGATGTAAACGGATGACATTGGATTCGAATCCGATCCAACATTATTTGTGTCAAATCCCATCCGGTCCAAAGATCCAAACTGATTAGATAGGATTTGAATAAATCGAATCTTCGGATCTGATCCGATTCAACTTGTTTTTTTTTTAAATTAATAAATTATTAAAAGAAAAATAAAATATACTAATGTAAATAAAGAAAAAACAAAAGATACAAGTATTTTATAATTATTTTCATCATATATATATGTTTTTTATAACAAATAAATAAATAATATAACAAATTTATAAAAATATATTTATAAATAAATAAATAACACATATAAAAAATAGTGTCACGTGTGTACGAGTTCTGACAGAATATTAACGATAAGGGTAGAGTTAGGGCCCGTTTGGCACGTCTTTCCGTGCGGTCTTTCGACTGTTTACAAGCCGAGAAGACCAATTTTCAGTCTATTTCCATTTGGTGCGCGGAAGATCTAGCTACCAAAAGATGGAACACTGAAAAGACACAAGAAGCTCATTTTGAGCTGGTTTTGGGAAGCTTCTCGCATCTTTTGCATTTTAATCTCGCACGGAAAGATGCGTGTCTTCCAAACGTGCTTCGGGCTGCTCAGATCTTCATGCAAAAGCTCAATGTGTCTTTTGTATGTCAGAGCTACCAGAAAATCTTCCCAAAAAGATACACCAAATGGGCCCTTAATCAATTGTCAAACAGTAGGGGTATATTTAGTCAATTAGCTAGAGGCATTTTAAGAATTTTATCCTTAAAAAAGTGACCTTTTTACCGTCCACTCCACGTCAGAATTAATCAAAAATTAAATCCCCAAATATATTTATTTTCAGCTCCCCCTATAAACAGCATCCCCCACCATGGGAATCTTTCTCCCCCTTGACACTGACCCGAACTGTAAGGGCATTAAAGTTCAGCCATAGTTAAGTCTATAGCTGTCTTTAGTTGGAATTTGGTTTATGCATTGTAAGATATCATTTCGACCACAGTGAAAGAAGAACAAACAAAACAAACATGAAGAGAAAACTTAAACTCCTTTTCTCTTGCTATTAAAAAAGTATCCTAAACTTTAGAATTATGGGGTTATAAGTTTATTTTCTTTGATTTGGCAAGCAAGGTGAAAATTGAAAATTCTTCTGATGATCAAGGCCGTGTATTGGTAATAATATCTCCCATGAATGAAAAAATAAATTAATTAGAAATATTCCCAATGCCGGCTGATTCTTTCCAAGGATGAGATAAAACAAAGGCCCAATAGCACAAGTCTTATATTTCAGACAAGTGGCATCGTATTTTTTCAAGAAAAATGATCAAAAGGGTGATTATTTCACTCCCAAATATAAGCATTCTATTTTTTTCTGAATTTTCTTTTTTATTTCCAAGTTGGCAAGTCATTTTCAAAGAAAAGCTGTAGTAAACTAAGTAATAATCTAATCACTAAGCAAAGTTCACTAAATTAAGTAATAATCTAATTATATCCATTCAAAGACCTGTTTTACAATTAGGTAACTATTACCTAACCTAATTTTTTAACTTACCCCTAATCACTTAATAAAATTTTTACCATCTGAGTTTAGTAACATAATTACTGTAAATAAATTTAATCCTTACCTAATTAGCTTAGCTCATTAGTTTAGTTATCTAAAATGGACTTAAAACTTAAATTATCCTAAGTTAAGTTACTTTAAATTAAATCAAATTAATGTGAATTATTACATTAATGGTTCAGATCAAATGGTTTAAATTATTACATATACAAAACAAAGAACCCACCGTTCAGATCAAATGGTTCAGCAGTTCAACTGGACAGGTCACCAAAGACCTTGGAATCTGGCCTAACAATGGGTCAATTGGTCCAACTGGCCAGTTCAACCGAAGGTTAAAATCATTGTCCGGCAGTTGAATTGCCTCAAACAGATATACAAATACAATTGGTGGACACCCCCTAAACCAGTCTTAGAAATCGCATTTTATTCGTAAAGTTTATTTGGGGTCAACTCTCTTCTCAAGTCAGACCACCCATCCATTCGAATATTGGTGGAGTATTAGATGACCATGACCTATCACTCTATCAAGATTCAAGATTGACCACTGTGCTGGTTTGGTTAGGTTATGGGCATGACTGCATCATCATTTAATTTTTCTTTTTCAATGATTTACGTTTACTGAACCAAGCCATGAAAGAATAATGACTTGCAGTTATTGCCTCACTCACCCATGGCTTCATGCTTTGAAGGAATGTGCCCTGGAGCCTGGAGGAATGAATTCATGGCCATGCATAGACTATGGCATTGATTGAAGCAACACAGAATTCTTCTTTGGCCCAATGTGGGAATTTCAATGCCTTAGAACACTGTACACCTATCAATTTCAAGCCTCAAGTCTAACTAACAGATATATACAATTTCTTCTTCAGTGGCTGCAAATGAGGACATGTTTCTTAATTAGACCAATGGAGCTGTTGTGAGAAGAAATGATGTGGAAAAATGGAGAATGGAATCGACTTGGACAAGAAAGCCAGATGTGTTGCCCCCTCCCTCCAACTATCATACAATGCAGTTTTCACATTCTATTTGGAGATCGCATTACCTGCGACCATGGTCGCAAAACACTTCAGTGACCTCCAGTGAAATGCAAACACATCGGAGTTTGCAATACATGTTAGTGCCTTCAACAATGGATATGCCGATGCGGCATTAAGCAGAATGGAATGGCGAAACAGGATTCATGTCGCCAACCCCGTATAGTTGGGATAAGGCTTAAATAATGATGATGCATTGGTGCCCTTATGATATAAATTGAGATAACATACTTTAGCAGGGCTATAGAAATCCATAGTCAATAGAACATGTCCGGTGCTTCCCTTGAACTTGCTATATGAAGAAAGATTTAGTGGGCCTCAACTTATACCAGTAGATGCAAGTATCATGATTCATGTAAGTAAGACCATTTTCTCTGCAGCCCAATAACCCAACCAACCTGAAAATATTATGAGTAACAGGTTGCAATGAGTGGGCCAAGCAGGAGTACAAGGAGGTGGAGGTAGTATAGACCCAGCCCAGTCCATAATGGGCAAGAAATACTGAAATACAGCTATGACTGGGCTATTCCCGAACCTCAAACAGGAAGAATCTCCATTCATGCATCCTTTCTGTGCTTCCCTCAGCTATGCATCTCTTTCATTTGCCTGCTTTTGGCCTTTTTTTGTTAGGCATTGAACCCCACCTTAGGTGCTGAGTGGTGTCCATCCCTCCCAAATACCTAATACATAGTTTCCGTCTATGGACCTCCAATAAAAGCTTCAACCATGGCATGGAAATATGCAGTAAGTTGGCCCAGCCCACACCACCTTCATCAGTGGCCAAGTTGAATTGAAGTTAATGCTATGCCCTTATTCAAGAGAAAGCAAGGACTGGATTGAAGAATGGGTTGATTGAGGTCTGAGATCAGACAAACAAAGCAAGAGGAAGAAAATTCCACCACAAGTCAGCATATAGAACAAAGCAATGGCAAAGTTATATTTCAGTTTCATGCATAATCTGTATTTCTATTCATGGTACAAAAATGCAATATTGTGACAAGGCCAACCTTGTTTGACTGGGCTGGGCAGAGATGGATAAACAAAAGCCCAGCCCACCGAAACCCAAACACAGGCTAAACTGACTGTTCCAACTCTCCTTATGAGGCAGTTATTTATCTAAGCCAGCATACAACAGACCTAAAGTATGTTTGGAATCGTGACCAAGATGACTTAAGCTCTGAATGCGTATTCTGCAATTTCAGTCCCACTATTCAACTCAAAACACCACCACAAGTACTGTTACAAACTCAGTGGACACCCTTCCTTTTTCACTCTATTCGGTTCCTCTAGCTAGCTCACTAGAATCCTTTTCATGTTGTCAATCAGCTTTTGCATCTGTTCCCTGGAATGCAAGGGTGATGGATACACACAAGCACAGTCCAACTGCCCATTGCGAATTGTATCAAATATAGCAATGGAGGGACCGACACTATGAACTGAAGAGCAACCCATGTAATCTTCCAGTCCAACCTCTTGGCACAAATCATTTAAATCATCGATCAAAGGGTTCTCAAAAACAGAGATGAAGCAAGTTCTCAACGACGAGGATGGGGTAAAGCCTGGGTTGTCGATTGCCTTGCACATGAGGTAGTTAAGGTCACCCATGTCTGAGAAATGTTTGTTGCAATCCATAGAATTACTCAAGCTCATGTAGCATCTCTTTGCCAATTCCCATAGATCTTCTCCTCCCTTTATGTCGTGTGTGTTTAGGATGGCAGAGTGATAAAATCCTGAAACAGAGTAAAACAAGTTTGGCCAGTTCATTATGTATAGAATATAAGCATTTCATGAATGAATATTTAAACACACCATCTGAAGGGCCAGTTTTCTGCTGACTGACCATTCATGCACCCAAAAATGCAGAAAGGATTATAAAGCCAATTCTTTACGGATTACAGGTGATTTGGATCCTGACAAGCATACAATTATGTCATATTCTAAGGAGAAAACTTTGGCTATCCACATTCCACAGGGAGAGTCCCGTGGACAGCACAGGTTGTCGATTATTCCACAGGGAGAGTCCTATGGACAGCACAGGTTGTCGATTGTAGACAGCCAAATTTTTTCCTATTCCACAGGCTATGGTACATTTGGGAAACAAGCCTTCTATCCCTGTCTTGTCCAACAGATATGGAGCCAAATATAGTTAGCAACTTTGATACACCATATATCCAAACTTTCTGATACTAACTAGTGGCTCTACTCATCCCAGATTAAAGGCAGCTCTTGCAACTGAAATTTAACAAGTAGAAGAAAAAAAGCAAACAAATAAAACAAGTAGGGCTTTCATTACCAACCAAAGGGAAAGGAACAATAAAGGATGTATATGAAAAGTTTATGTATATCTGCATCTTTGTATTTTTTAATAGAATTGTATGGAATGGCATATGTTTTTTTTTTAAATGCAAAAGGAAAAAATGTGAATTTACTATAGAAACATATTTACAGAACATGAAGAATAGAGGTTTCAAAAATATGAAGTCTATACGGAATATTTCATTTTATAATGTATGTTTTTAACAAAAAAAAAAAAAAAAACTAATTATTCTTGTATGTATACACACAACTGGATATCAAAGTTCAAAATTTTTTAAATGAAAATGTATTAAAGACTTGATCTTTTTATATCTAACCAAGTATGCCTGACTGAAATCCCAACAGTATTTCTTTTAATCTTCAAATTGAACAATACATTTAGAAGAGCTTACCAAGATGACAGCTATGGAGAACTGGGTCCAAAAGGCTTCGGCAGTCAATGAGAGTAACAACAGCGTACTTCTCCGGGTGGTGATTGAGGAGGTCTTTAGATGAATGTGCGGCAATCAATCCAGCAGCGGCTAAGGCTCCAGATAATTTGATCCCTCGTTCCTTGCAAGCCTGCATTACAAACCCAATCCTTTGTTGTCACTATTTATACAAGACTGGGGTTGCTCAAGGGAAGGTCACCCAAATAGATATCTATTGATACAAATTTACCATTCCCTTTTTTTTTTGGATGAAACAAATCTACCATTCGTATGTACTTGTAAATGCATATATACACTGATACACACAGATACAAGCTTAATGTCAAAACTTGATAGAGCTGGCCCAAAGATGGCCTAAACTAATACAAATATTTTAGGATGGATCATGCCCCATAGGATTCTTTAAGTTGGGCTAAAACACATATTTTCTAAAGATGGAAAGCATTTAAAAGATTTTTTATAGATAAAGCATCTAAAGGATTGAATATATCCATATTCTACAATGTGGACATAACAATACTTTTTTGGTTGATGCATGATGTTGTAATAGGTCTGGTTCAACAAAATATGAGTATTGACAACATTTAGCCACAAAGCATCCCACTAAGGAAAATTTTATGTATACTCTAAAGCGAAATTCTGATGACAAAGAATGTTTCTGCTTGGTGTTTATGCCATGGAAGTTTTTCATCAATTCAATCTTTTTTGAGGTTCAGTTAGTTTTGATGTAAAAGGGGTAGAAAATTTGTCATTCTGAGATCCTTCAGCTGCATTTCTGCCCTTTTGTGATGAAAACAAAGTTTTCTGCCCCTTCTACATTGAAATTATTGTAACCTCTCAAGGAAACAGGGGAAATTCTTACTAGTGCTAATCCCAATGCATTAGCAAAAATATGTTTTAATAGTACCTTATACAATTCTAAATTTTTGAATGAGATGGTTCTCTAATTGCAATAACTGCTAAGAAATCAAATCGTAATGCAAGGATTTCTCCTTCGTTCTTTTGCTCAGAATTGTAATGCAAAGATGTGAAAACAATTTTGAGAATTTGGGACCTATAGTTTGCACAAAACTAATAAATCAGAAAAGGACTAACTCATAACTCTGACGATTGATGGACTACAGAGTGAAGCAAATAAGGAATAGCTAGCATAGAATTAGCTGAAATAGCAATAGCCAGAGAAGGAATATTGATAACAAAGGAAAATTGACTAAACAAGATATTGTTGGAAGGAGACTCAGAACTGATCATGGACCAGAAAAACCAGAATACCATGGAAACTAAGAGAAGTGATGATGGGCATTTTGAATATAGCAGCATAACATTGATTGACAATATGAATAATGCATATCCAGAGAAGAAAATCAATGTGGAACTTCCTTGCCAACATGGAACAAAATGGTGAAGAAGACTTGAATGAACAAGACAGATGAGATGTAAATTTCATTGTATTTGCTGTGTTTGGAATAAGGACTACACCTCAACTATAGTCATTTTCACAATGTAACCGAAAGAAACTCATTAATTTGTTTCTAGAACCAAGTCTAGACCAAACCCAAATCAAGGTGTTTTCCTATACGAGGACCTATCTCTAGGATGAAGTGCTAATTTGTTAACAATGAATCAAATGGTTAAATCTTAGTGTTGTATACTTGTAAAACACAGGGCCATTAATTATGGGAGTCATATTAGCCAGGCAAAAGAAAGGCCATTTAACTGGAGCTAGTCATATGTATGCATAATGTATATGCTAAGTACTAGGATATTCAAACTTTCTCCCATCAAAAAAAGGAAAAGGATATTCAAACTTTCAAAGGGCATAGGGGCTACGTTTAAGCTATCTAAATGGAGCAACTAGTGATTTTTTATTTTTAGGGCTACACAACGGGGTAGTCCATCCCCCATCCCCCATCCCCTAAACCCTCCCCACCCCTGGTGGCAAAAGGCAGGAATACATCTCACGTCTCGGCTACGATATGGCTTAGAACATACCAACTGGACCACCAATTGGTGTTGGGAAATTAGTTTCAAACATAATAGTTGAAACTCTTTGGCATATCTAACGACAACATCTAATGATTAGATCTCAACAACAAGTTCAATTTGGCCCATCAAAAATTAAATGGGCTTTTTTTCTTGTAGGTAAAAGGGCTACACAACCAGGGGGTAGCCCTCTCCCAACCCTTTGTGACTTGGGATAAACCTTATGGTGATTATAATCAAGGATCAAAATTCCGTCAGGCCGATACGTATCGTATTGGAGCCTTCCCGATATACCCCTACAGGGGGTGTTTCAGGTCGGCGAGTGGTTCAAGGGGTAAACTGGCCTTAAACCAGCCCCTTTGAACCAATTTCGAAAAAAAATTAAAAGAAAAACATAAAAAAATAGTACCGATACAGGCTGATACACCCTACTGGCATATCGCCCTGTATTGATATTTTGAACCTTGATTATAATGATTAGGTATGTCAATGGGTCTGGTTTGCTGACCCAATGCAACTCCAACCTCAGCCTGCCCCACCCCGATAAAAAGGAGAAGGAATATCAAACACAACCCGTCCCATGTATAGTGCACTTGCACTCAACTAAATCTATATCTATACTACTTTAAAAACTACAAATAGCCTCAATAATATTTCTGTAATTTTTTTAGGGCAAAATTTATCCCTCCATATTTAAATTTATTGATAAAAAATAGGGCAAATAGGGTAATTGGTTATTGATATTAAATGGCTTTAAAAGAGGTAATTTTAAGATATTCAATGCATTTAATCCTCTCTCATTAAATCCAACATTTAGGTATTAACTTGCATTCACCTTCATTGAGTCATATATTTAGGGCATTTTTATTTATGCTCATCATTAAATTCTATTAACTTAATCCATATATAATAAATTAATAATTTCAATAATACAAAAGCTTATACTTTTAAAATATACCTTGAAAAAAAGTGTTTTCATCTAGGTGGTGATAAGAAATTAAATTATTTTGGGTCAAATGGGATAATCTATGTTTTTACAATTAAATAATAAAATTCAAAAATAGATCAAACATAAAAAAAAAAATATATAGAAATTTAAAAAAAAATGAAAACATTTTTAACATCATATATCTAGCATATTAAACAAGAATAAGTATGATAAATAAGAAATGATTTTATTAATGATGAAAATAGAATGTAAAATTTAAAACAAATTGAAAATAAAACTATTTTCCTGTTTTCACTCATTAAATCTCATATCTAAGGTATATTCTCTCATTAAATCCTATATTTAAGATGTATTTTTCTCATCATTAAATTATATTAATTAAATTCATAACATTAACTTTACTAGTATAAAAATAAATATTTTAAAAAATGAATTTAAAAATAAAACCATTTTCTTCCCTCCCGGTGGTGGGTAAGTAATTCTAACATATGAGGTCAAATGGATTAATAAATAATATCATAATTAAATAATAAAAAAAAATAAACACATAATGCAAATAAAAAAAAGAAATGAGCATATCTCTAATATTGTATATTCATTATACTAAACAAAAATAAGTATGAAATGTAACAAGTATTCTTATTAATGTTGAAAATGAAATACCAAATTTAAAATCAACATAGAAATGAAATGATGCCATAGCCAAATAATAAAATGGAGATCTGAACCAAACTTGAACAAATCTGATGAAATCCAATCCATTTACAGCACCACTACTTAGGAGTGTAACTAGTTTCAGAGTGCAGATTTCAGACAATGGCCCAGATCCCCAACTAGATAATGATGAATCAAATTCTAATTAGTTTAACAGAAGCTCCAACAGTTAACATGCTTTCTCTTCCCCCAAGGAATATTGCCAAACCTTTTCCCCACTAATCCAAAGTAATAAAGTTAACCCTAATCAACAATGTCCAAAGTGAAAAGTACCAACATATTGTTTTGCTTATTTAAAATAATAAATAAACAGTAAGAAATACAAGCATCTTCTTCCTCCACTCTCCACCATGGATTGTTGATTTGAATTTTATTATTTTCTTTAGAGAGGGGGTTTAGAATCTACCTAAAAGCTAGTTTAAAATAAGGCGACGAGTGGGGCGCATCCTTTCTTTTATAAATGGGTAGATTCCATTTCAAAAAGAAAAGCTAAAAAGATACCCTTATTTCTTTTTTATAGTAATAAACTAATAATAATAAACTGAATAGGCAGGCGACCAACCCAACGGGTCCCAATGTACATCTCGATGATTTAGACTTGAGATGTTATAGGACCTCCCATAAATAAATTAATTAACTAAAATAAAATAAGCCACAATGTCACTGTGGAAGAAACCAACCGGACATCCAAATTTGATATGTTTATAATTAAATTTTAATAGAAATTTGGGTTAAATAGGATAGGGGTGGATCCGTATTTGATCCGATTATAAACAGATAGAATTCGAATATGAATCTAAACGGATACCTTTTTTTTCTTGCAGCGTAGGTTAATGTGACTGGATTATAACTTAAGGTTAGGATCGGACTGGCCCGGATTGAACCAATATTCAGTCGATTGACATATGATAAGATTACGAGTGTAATGGATCAGATTTGAATTGGATCCTATCTAAAATTCATACCAATTTAAACAGTTTGAAAGGTTCAGATATTGAATTGAACCAGTCCAGAATGGTCCAGATTTCAAAATATTAATCGGATTGGATTGGACATGATCCATTAACAATCGATTCATACTAGACCGGTTCGGATCGGACCAATAATCACAGGATTGATGTAGACCGAAGACAATATTTCTCAATTTCAGATACGGTTCAGATCAGCCACATCATCTCTCCACGTGGCAAAGATAAGCAAGTCGGGTATCCGATTAGGAACTCTTTGAAGGGTGAGAGAGAGAGAGAGAGTGGGTGTAGAAATTCACTCACAGTGATGAGTCTAGTGGTGTCGTCGGAGTTCATCTGCAGCCGCACCACCTCCGACGATCGGGGCGAGATAGTATCCAGAAATTCCAGATTTGCGAATCTGAACGAGTTCAGCGAGTAGCCCAGCAAATCAATTCCACGCGCCCAAAACGGCTTATTGGCCTTCCCACTCGGGATGAGTTCCTCGATTCCCAAACCGACCTCCCCTTTCTTCCCGGTTTTAATCCCCTTCTCGTCTCCCACCAACCGCACCATCTCTCTGAGCACAAACTCCGCCGACGTGCGGTCGCAGACGGCCGTGTGAAACCGAAGCGCTAGAACCCATTTCGTGTCGGACAGCGAGTAGAGGCTGGCGAAAACGGTCTCCGTGTCGGGGTGAATCGGGGGCTCGTGTTTGGGAGACCAAGGGTTGCGTTTCAATTCGTGTTCGAGTACACAGTGAAACGGGGAGATGAGGGGGTTGTTTTGAAGGAGATGAGAAGTGAAGGGGACGTCGAAGGATTCGATTTGGAGGGAGGGAATGGGGGATATGGCGAAGGAGAAGGTGTTGGTGGTGGGGTCGTGGGTGAGTTTGGAACGGAAGATAGGGTGGGAATTCTGGAGCTTGTGGAGGGCGTTTTGGAGAGCTGAGATATCTGGGAGCTTGGAGAGGAGGAGAGACAACACAGTTATGCCGGTTCCGCCCGGCACTGCTCGGCACCAGCTGTACTCGGTCCCGCCGACTGATCGACCCTCCGATCCCGGTTGCTGACTGTTGTCTGTATCATTGAAGTTCTGACCCGCCATGAGAGAGAGAGAGAGAAAGAAGGAGAGGGGAGGAGGAGGAGGTGCTCTACTGCCTGCTTTCTTTAGGCTGGATTTTTAGTATTTATCAGAAAATATATATTTTTCACGTGGTTGAAAGTGATGGGTTACGCAATCTGCTTCCTATCGCTTGGCGCTACTGGCGCTACTGATTGAAAGTAATGAAATGAGCGAAGATCAAATAAAACTTTGAAGAGTAGTTGTTATGATTTCTTCGAGCAGTCGGAAATTCAAGATACGAGAATTTAATCAAGGAAGGGGAGAAATTACTTAAATCTTCTTAAAGGTATCTTACTTAAGGGTTATGTACGAAAACACCCCTATAATTTCATATATTTATTTAAATTTATCTTTTCATTTTGTTTTAATGTTTTTGGACTGCCATTGACCCGGATGGTCAGACCGTTTGGTCCGAGAACGTCCAGGCAGCTGATTCCGTTTCACCCTTGGCCAAACAATGTTGATTTGGTCATTAACCCGTTGATTTAGACAATTGAACTGTTTGATTTATTCAACGGCTTTTACCATTTTTATTTTAATATTTTTTTTAATTTTCTTTTTGTAAGTTAGAATAGGCTATTCATTCAAATTGGACGATTGAACCATTAACATAGAAATCGATGGCCACAATGGTTCTGGTTCTTAATCGGTTTTTAAAACCTTGGTTTGTTTTGACATGAAAAACAAAGTAACATTATCATCTAAATTAAGTGAAAAATGTTGAAGGACACCAACTAATGATTATTTATTCTAAAAGTATCTCAAATATTTCTTTGTATAAAAACAAAATTGACCAATTAGTGTCAAATAGAGTGGTTGCTCCTATCTTACAAAAATGATGGTTCCATTCGCATAGGGGTTTTTCAATAAAATATAAATAGAATGGGTGTTTTAATGAAATCAAACTATAGGATAGGATTTATCCATGAAACTATAGGGAGTGTTCTAGTAAATGACCCATTATTTAAACTCCTATGGTAAAAGACTTAAACATCTCTTGGGTCTTTTTAAGGGTAAATTACAAAGACCCCACTGTACTATGGGGTCTATGACAAAGACCCCTTATACATTGTTTTGCGACAATGACCCCCTATACTATGACTGTGAGACAAAGACCCCCCTTGACAGTTAAGTCAAATGAAGGAATGCGTTAAATTACCAAAATACCCCACTAAATTTTTTCTATTTTTTTTGCCCCTTTTCTCTTAAAACCTATTTAACCTATTGTTTTCCCTTTCTTCTCTTCTTTTCCCCTCCCTCACCGTCCTCTCTCATTCTTTCTCTCTCCCAACTCTCTGAAATGAAAGGACAGAGGAAACCCATTTCTCATCTTCCCTTTCTTCTTGTCGCGATCATGGAAAATTGCAATGCTTGATAGCCCAACAACAAATGTTTGCCCAAATCTTCATCTTTTCCGTCTTCCATCCTTTCGTCATCATCATCATCGACTTCTGCTTCCATGGCAACCAACAAAGGGAGAAAAAAAAGACAAAAGGACTTGTAGTTGATGGAGCTGGAGCTGGAGACTCTCCTCCTACAGCACTTGTGGAGTCGAACCCGAAGTCACCTCCCTTGTAACACTTGCGGAGCCAGAGCCAACATCACGTCCTGACTTGAAGACCCCATCATCACTGCTAATCTTTCCTTTGCCATCCACGAGTCCTGCAATAATGGTAGCCATCGACCTGATCTCAGGGTCATGTTTTCTTCACCACTTGACAAGGGTAGATTCATCAAAGAACATATCCTTACTTAATAGCTTATTATTGTTTTTTTTTTTTGTGCAACTGAAACTAATTTCTCCAATTCCACAACCATGGGTTTCACTTCTTGAGGAGGTTCTCCTCTAGCAGCATCAAGGCAGAGCTCCTCTACCTTGGCCTAGATACAGGGCTCAAAATAGTCTCCTGCTACCTTCTTATTAGCATGCTCAAGCCATCTCTGTTTATACCTATAACACTTTGGCCTAGCCTGTTTCATGTACACCCCGGTGTCATCATTCTTCGAATGCCAATAGAAATTGGCTATGTCCAAAGTTTCCACAAGGCGTTTGAACACCGTACCCAACTCAGCCCAATCCGACTTAATCTCAAAGTCATCGGGCAATTCATACATCTTTAGCATCTCAATAATCTCATCCCACATCCCTGCTAACTCGAGCTTGGTCACATTGGCCAAGAAATCTTTTTTGCCTTCTTGGCGTTTGAAGGAATCGTAGTAGCCTACCTTATCTACCTCACATTTGAATCGATAATTGTTTAGCTTCCTGAGAGCTATTTTGATTTTGCCACAGTTAGCCTTGATCTTCTACTGCTTTTCTAGTTTTTGCCTCTCCGACTCTCCTATTGCGCAGAGGCACAACCTTGCCTTCGTGCTCTGGAATGCGGCATAAGCACAGAGAATATCACCTAGCAATTTCACGGTGGCGGAAGTTGCCTATCCGGCTGCATTTGAGGACGGGTTGAAAGTTTTAAACTGGTTAGGGAAGCAAGCAAATGGAGAGAGAGAGAGATTGGGATCTGAAGAATGCAGTAATGGAGAGAGAGATCGGGATTGAATTAAATGGGTTCAATCCCAATGCTGTTAAGGGGAAGGGAAAGAAGAGAGATCGAGGGAGAGAGAGAGAAATGTGAAGGAACGAAAGGGTAGTATCGGAAGGTTGAGGAAGACGAATAGTGTTTTTCTCGTCTAGTTATTACAAGGGTAGTATGGGGATTAAAAAATACTGTAATGGCATTTTTGGACGAAAGGCTAACGAAAGGGAGTCTTTGTCTCACGGTCATAGTATAGGAGGGGTCTTTGTCGCAAAACCAAGTACAGGGGGTCTTTGCCACAGATTCCATAGTACAGAGAGGGCCTTTCTAATTTACCTTTTTTTTAAATAATGAAACCTCTCTTATCAAATGCATTATCTAGTCAATGATGAATCCTACAACCATAGATGTCCAATTCTCAATGAATGTTGAATTCACATCTACGCCCTGTCCCACATGCACATCTCAGCGTGCATTGGGAACTTCTCGTACTTGTCAATGGGAGATGTTTCTAATAGACGGTTGGAATTGGAATATGCAGTGGGTATTTGTGGGATGCATTCTATGGGGTGCAAATGTGAATTCGTGAATGTTAATGATTTTTGACCAACTTGAATTCCTAGTTCAATGAGAAGGAGAACAGCTTCTGTTGGAGCAAATTCATGCCTACAGCATTCCAACAGTTTTTTACAATCTTGCATTGAGAATATCTCACCATGAAATAAAAATACATAAATACTGAGACATTCTCAATGCAAGGCAATAAAGGCTGCTCTAATGGGCTTTACCCTGACCCAAACTAAACTCAGTATACTTGATACTTGCACAGAGAGAGGCCACTTTTGGCATGGTGATAAGGAATGGGAGACATTTCTAAAACCATGTTCAGATTTTCTACCAACACTATTCCAACAAGTCATTACAGTCGCACATTGGAAATATCTCCCCAAGTCCCCATGAATAACAAGGCAGATGTTCCCAATGCGTGGCTGCAATAGTCCGGGATAATATTGGGAGCATTTTGTTGGTATCATATTCCTATTCACAGTGAATACAAAATAATAGAAAAATTTTAGCTGTTGGGGGTCAACAGAGAGAATTTTTGGAAATGCCATGTTACTATGAGAACAGGTAAATTAATAATTACATCTTAATTTGTTTTGACTAAAAACCAAAGTATGGGCATGAATAGGTGAACTGCCCAGAACTGTCCAACCTAGAAACTGTGTCAACAGCTTATGCTGTTGGGCCCCAACAGGCAAAGTTTACCCCAAAACAACAAAAGCAAAAGGGGGTTAATTTTGGTTGTTGGGCCCCAACAGTTAAGACAGTTTCCAGGCTGGGCAGTTCACCTATTCATGCCCATGCTTTGATTTTTAGTAAAAGTAAATTAATATATAATTACTAATTTATTCATTTTAATGGTAACATGGCATTCCCTAAATTTTCTCATCATAGGCTGTTGTCCCCACCAGC
This sequence comes from Nelumbo nucifera, assembly GCF_000365185.1. The sequence continues at coordinate 700,825 of NW_010729143.1, read as the reverse complement.
TAAAGTTTTTCCGGCTGGTGGATCCACGCTTTGTTAGTGAGTCCATTTGTGAGTTGTGACGCAAATAAATGGATGTGTAATTATGTTTGAATAGTAAATATTCAACCGAAAAAATAAGCTAATCAAATAAAAAAGCTTGATAGAGAAATGAAAAAGGATTAGCTAAATTTATTAACTGTTTTAGTGGTGTGAGACCAATCATTTTTCTCTACACCATTAATCGCTGTTGATGTGGAGCAAAATGATCAATCTCACATTTGGTGAAACAGCTTTTAAATTCAACTAATCCACTCTCATCAAATCAAATGTTGTTGGGTATATCTAACTTGTTAGTAGGGATGGCAATTTTTTTCATTTTTTCAATCTATGTGGAGATCTGTCTTAAATGAGGCAGGAATGGGGATGATTTCCCCCAGGGAACGGGTAGTGGTGTTCAAGGGTCGGGTTAGGTCGGTTTGAGTCATTTTCTTCAACCGACCCAACCTAGTCAGTTTACTTATTGACTACTCTGAAACCGACCGACCCTAAAGCAAAACTGACTCAAATATGAAGGGTTGGTTTGGGTCAGTTTATATAACAATTAAAATATTAGTTTTAAATAGTCCAATGTGAACACCTTGGTCGGTTGGGCTCCAACTCCAACATGCAATAGTTGAAGACTCCAACTCCAAGTATCCAACCTCTCTTTTTTTTTTCTCTCCAAAACTAAAGAGTGAAGACTCCAACGGTCCCAACTCCCAAAGTGTCTATCCATTCCAATACTCCTTAACCCAAAAAGGTAATAAATAAACTAATAAAGGTAATAAATAACTTAAATTTCAAGTTAACTATGATAGGGAGTAGGGATGGACTAAGGACTACTGAGTAGGGACTAATTAGTAATTACCTAAACATAAAGGGTTGGATTGGTTCGGTTCAGTTTCGGTTTTCATACAGTTGTTAGTCTATTTTCTCACACAAACCAAAACCGAGTAGTGATTTTAAAAAACTGACCAACTCGGATTGGGTCGGATCGGATTGATCGGTTTGACATTTAATGTGAACACCCCTAAGGATGGGGATGGGAAAATTTTCATCCCCATTGGCGGGGATGGGGTGGGGATGGAAAGAGCACTCCCTGCCCCGCAGAAACCCTGATCCCTGTCCCGTAGGATCTCCGCTAATATATGTATATATGTATGCATACATTTATATATGTATATAGCTATACATGCGTCTATATATTAATATTTTTTAAAATATGGTTGAATATATTTGAATTTTTCCTAATATGATTGTAATTTTTAATTATTTTATTTTTATTTTTAAATAAAATAAAAAAATAAAAACAAAATTACTGACATTATAAAAAAATCATGGGGAATAGAGATGCCCATAAAGATAGGAATGGGGATAACCTTATCCCTGTTAATGGGAATGGGGATAATCTTTTCTATATATTAATGTGAACACCCCTAACGATTAGGGTTTTATTGATTTTAATTATTTTATGGGTTTCTTGTCTTTTAAACCTTACAAATACCTGCTACATATATCAGTCCATCACATAAAAATAAATAAATATACAAATACACCCCTTTCATTAATTTTTATTTTCATGCGTAATAAAAATATTGAAATTACAACCATGCTCACATTTCTAGTGAACCCACCACCACTTGTAATCTTGTCTCTTTAAAAAAAAATAGAAACAGCTAACATGTAATCAGTATTGTGTGGCGTCAGTTTGTTAGTTTATCCGGCCTCTCTATCCTACATGATGTATGACGAGGACGTGGCCTGGATGTCCTTTTTCTTTTATTTCTGTCTTTGTTTTTTTTTTTTGTCTTTTTCAATGATTAATTAGGATAAAAAAAATAATAATAAGGGTAAATTGTTGAAATTTCCTCTAAAGCTTTTGATTGTTGCTGAATTTTATAATATAGTTGTAAGTATATCCTTTCTGTTAGAATCTTCTAAAAAGAGGTATGAAATGTTTAAAATGCATATAGTTATTTTGACCAAAATGTTTATTTTCTAAGTTTTCTCTACATATAAATCACTACCTCCAACCTTTCTAATCTCTATTTTGAAATTGATTCATTTTTCAGTTTTGTGCTTCGTATCAATCACTCAAAGGTAAAACTATAATTTTAGATTTTCTCTTTTTTTTTCATAAAGGTTGAATTGTTCTTTTTTCTTTTTGGAGAAACCAGCCTCAATCGTAACTGCATGGGTATTTTAGACATTTTCATGACTTTTTTTAGAGACTTCTAACATGGGGGTCTACTTGCAACTATGTCAGAAAGTTTAGGGGTGTTTCAACAATTTACCCAAAAAAAAAAGATAACCTGCACATGTCAATGGATATTGGCTTGAAATAATTGACATGGAAAGAAATCTAGGGTTCAACCATCATGCATTCACTAATATTGGCTGCACGTTAAATCCAGATCTCAATCCGTCATGTTAAAGTTTGTTTATTTTTCATTAATTCACATTTCATAAAATATACTTTTACATTTAATGAGATATACTTACCAATGGAGTTAGAAAAAAGTTAACCTAACTTGCGAACCCAACCTGAAAAAACAGGGTTAGGGTCTCAGATTTAGCTACCTTATTTTGAGAATGACTGACCTGACCTGACCCAACCTGGAAAAACAGGTTTGGTTGAGTTGAGTCATGGGTCAACCCATTGACCCGATTGTCAAGTCTAATTGGGACTATTTATATATTGTTAGAAGTTTCCACTCTTTACCGTTTACTCTTTGAATTATTAAGTATTCAAGTTTTTTATTTTTGAAATTTTAAAATTAATTCCTTTAATTTTGACATTTTTATGTATTTTTCTTTATTTTAAAATTCCAATTATTTTTAGAGATCATTCGAATTGACCCATGAGTCAACCCTATCCCAAACATTTAGGGTTGGCATCTAGCATTTACGGACCCAACCCAAAATCTAGCTCAACCCAAAGTCAACCCAAAGGGTCGTAACCCAACCCAAACATGACCCACCAACAGTTCATGGGCCGGGCCGGGCTTTTACTCTTCATTAATGAAAATTTGTTAGGCCCGAGCCCGAGCCCGAAGCCCGATTGTGTTGGCCGATGATTGTGTTCGCCGGAATTGAGTTCGCAGTGACTGTGGTATGTGAGCTAGGAGCCAGCGACCTGCGATTTTAAGTTTAACAGTGATCAGTTCGCATCTGAGAGAGAGAGAGAGAACTCTCCACCGCAGCCGGTGCCTATATTCGCCGCCTCGCCGTCGCCGGTGTCTAAGATTTGAAAGAGAAGTGAGATTTGAGAAGAAGAATAAGAGAGTCAGAGAGAAAAAGAAAGAGAGAGAGAGAGAGAGAGAGAGAGAGAGAGAAGGAGAGGAGTGAGGACTCACCGCCGGAGTTGTTGTGCCGGTGAACGTTCGTCGCCTCGCCGATTGTGTGGCTACCTGAGAATGTGAGGATAAGAAGTTGAGAACTATGGAGGATGTGGAGACTGGAGAAGAATAGTTCGACTGGAAAAAGAAAGGAAAGAGACAAAGAGGTGAAAAACGAGGGCGTCTTCAACTAGGGTTTTTAGGTTTAGTTATAGGTCGGGCCGGGCCGGGTTATTTTGGCAAATCTCGAGCCCGGCTCGAATTTATTGCGAGCCGGACTTTTTTGCCCGAGGTTAAACCTGTGGGCCCATATGCGTGTTCAAGCCCGTCCAGGGGCCGGGCTGACCCATCGGGCCACCTGACTCATGAACAGGTCTAATTGGGCTTTAATAAATTTTCAACCCAAATTGCAGGGGGGCAAATTGGACCGGCTCAACTCAAGTTGAGAAATTGTCAAAATTTGTAGAGGCTTAGGCTCGAACAGTCTAAATTCTTCAAGTCGAGTAGCTGAGTAACTGATTTGCACCCTTAGCTTTCGAGACTATATATGAGGACATGTTATAATAATGATTTAACCTAGCATCTTTGCTTTATTCAATCCGGATCTCCTGCATTTAATGCTTTGTATATTAAGGCATACACTAGCCATGAAAATTCATCAAAATTCACGAGATGGTTTTGATGGGTCAACTTCTCAGATGTGAAATCTTCCCATATTGAGAGTTTTATTCAAATTCTCAAATGTGAAATCTAAAACAAAAACAGCTTCTATGTAATCGAGTAAATGAAGATTTGGTCTAAAATTATGTATATTGGGAAGTTAATCAAGTGGCGAATTGACTTGTCAATCAAGCCTTTTCTTCCCAATAAGGTATAGTAAGTCTCAATCTTAATGGTCTTTTATGGAATTTAGCTTGTATTTATAAGTCTGATTTGTGCGAACGTGCCACCCCCCATCTCGTATAGCCCCTTTCAGTTTCTATAAAAAAAAATAACAATTTTGCTTATGTGACTGACAATTGTTTTCTATTTTAGAAAATAAAATTATTCACGTTGCTGACCAACCCTTAAATAGATTTGGACTATGATTTATAACTATTCTAAAAAACTTGTATTCTATCAAACCCCTGCCTAATTAATACATAAAAGATGATTAATTTTAAACTCCATGGATGTCCCAACCAAATTTCACTATGCTAAATGCAACAATACAATATTATGTCGAAAAAAATCGTTTTATTACCAAATTGGATTCTCTTTCTCCCTAATTTGATTATTTGAGTACTATTGAAAATATACTTGCAATAAAACAAATATACAAATATGAAAAAAAAAATCCTTATTTGCTTGTAAAAGGTCCCTTGGAATGTAAGATATCTATTTTATCGTAAATTTGGAAGGGAAACAGTATGGATAAAACTCTACATTTTCTATAAAAATTGTAAACATTAAACTCTAGTTATTGTTTTTAACGATTCACATCTATTTAATACCTCTATTGTCAAAATCTTATCTAATTTGTCTGTCAACATGAAGACATAGAAAACTTAAAAGCAAGGATTAAAATATTTATATATCCAATACCCAAACCTAGGTATTTTGTTAAGTAACTTTTCATTATTTTTCAATTTTTCAAAAAAAAATTAGTCTTGGCTCGTGACTCACAAAAGTGGGTTATACTGGCCCGATACAGCTTATATTACACCTTTAGCTACAGAGTGTATCATATCAATATTTTAATCCTTGTCTAAACGTTAATATTCTGCAATTAGCAAGTGACTAAGCCTGAACTTGAAAGAATCTATATGCCCTCAAAGCTCTAACTAACATTGATGTCTTATAAGCTAAAGAAATTAAACCTTGTTGTTATAAATAAACTTGTTTTAACTTTTCATTATTTTTTCAATTCTTCTAAAAAAATTTGTACCAGAATATGACTTGAAAAAGTGGATCATCCTAGCTTGACGAGGCCTATGTTACACTTCTAGCTAAAGGTTGTATCATATCAATATTTTAATCCTTGCTTAAAAATTAAAACTCTGCAACAAATAAGTAATCGAACCTGAACTTAAAAGAATCTATGATCCCCTCAAAGCTCTAACTAAACAAACAGTGGTCCTTTTGTCTTTTCAGCCTTCATATATAGAGGATATTGCCCAACCTGGATGGCTTGTAAATTTTTAGACCTGGGAAAAAGGTTTTCTTCCAAACCCAAGCCCAGACATACTTATTATTAGGCCCAGGCAACCCAAAATACCTTTATTACCTGGTATAAAACCAAATGGAGCCTGGCCCATGATCATCCATCTTCCATCATATGCTCAAATGGAGTTTGGATTAACTGAAGATGATGGCTGTATAGCAGAATGGAACCAATGGTAACACTTCACACCATTCATAAGATACATAGGACTCAAAATCATTCAACCTCTCACTTGAGCCTCATTGGTTCCATAATCTACTACACAGTCATCACGTTCAGTTAATTCGAATTAGCCAAATGATACCCCAACCCACCCTTCCTATTGGATAGGTAACTGTATAAAATTCCATTGAATCAAGTGGGTAAATCAGTACCCTTCAGTCTTCATTTCATTAATTGATGGAGAGCTCCATTATTGTTATGGTTATATAGGTGGGAATAAAAAATGTATAGTGTAAAGTCTTAAGGGACATCCCCACATGCAGATTCGAAGGAAACATGATTTTTCTTAGAGGTGGTTTGAACCTGATTGGTATCTCTTAGAACTAGGTCAAAGGGAACTATCTTTTCGTTTCTACAGTAAATAATGCTTTAAAAATTTGTAATTCAATACTCAGACATCAAAGAAAAAAATTGCCACTGCCGAAGACCCAGTAGTTCAATTGGTCATTGGGCATGCTTCCATTAAGGCATAAGGGCAGGACAGGCTCTTTGTATGTGGTGAATTCATGCAATGAGGCCTCCATACTAGGGGTGAATTCAAGTTTAGCCGAATATTTGGTTATTCGAGCTTGCTATCCAAAATTCATAGATTTTGTGCTCAAATTTGGATTGGCTCAAAAGCTCATATTGTTCAAGCTCAGCTTGGCTCGGGGTCCAATGTGAGCCAAGCTTCCTTTACATACAAATATTTAAGAATTACAAAAATTATTTATCATATATATAAAAAATAAAAATGTTATATATAATATTTATTATTATACATATAAAGAAAATAAAAGTATTATATATAATAAAAATTATTTATTAATATATGTATGTATGATAGTATATGTATATATAAGCAAGTTCCATTAGGCTCTCACAAGGTTCAAAATATTGATACAGTTTTCTTTGAAACTGGTTCAGGGGGTCAGTTTCTACCCCCTGAAATAGGTTAGACCCCTAAATACCAAGTGTAGGGGCTATCAAAGGTGCCCCGGTACAATATGTATCAACTGATACGTCCTGATACGTAATGAAATTTTAATCCTTGGGCTCACGAGCCTCATAAGACGAGTTTTATTAGGACTGAGTTCAGCTCGATTAGCAAATGAGCCTATATATTAGGTTCGAGCTTGGCTCGAAGCTCGATTTAAACCAAGCCAAATCTAGTTTTTCATGAGCCAAGCTCAATTAACTCGTAAAAAGCTTGATTCATTTCCACCCCTACTTCACACATAGCCTTTCATCATTAATCCACCTTCTAATCCTAATGGTGTTTGCATCGTGGCCATTTTAATGACAGGAATCTGGATTTGCTTCTTATAGAGCAAATCTCACACCAACCTCATAGTGCTTTTAGCCGTGAATTGGAAACATTTCCCATATTTGTATGTTGTCATTCATGAGAAGATGTTCTCAATGTATGGTTGCAATGTGCTATGAGGTTAGTGTGAGATGAGCTTTGTAAGGAGCAAATCGGATTTCACTTGTTGGAAATTGGGAAAGTTGTTGGGTTGTGCAAATAATCCAAAGGTAATTTGTTTGTTCCACCAATGTGTCACCTTTGATATAAAGCTGAAAACACACACAAAAAAGTTGTTTTTACAAAAAGCGAGACACAAAAGCCCATTCACCACATGAGTGCCATACAGATGTTTTACATGGTTTTTAAAATCGATTTGGAGACCGAACCGGTCAGGGGTCCGGTTACTGGGTCGAACGGTCCAACCATTCAAATTGAATGGTTGGCCCGTTCTGACAAAAATTTAAATAAAAATAAAAAGCAGTCAAAACCATTCAAATGGTTCGAATGGTTAACCGCTCGGGTCAGCAGTTTGCTGACCAAAATCAATGGTTTTTGAAGAAAATCCGGTTTTGGGAAAAACCATGAACCGGTTTCCGTCCAACCATCCAGTCGGTCTGATTTTGAAAACCATGGTTTTAACCTTACCTTTTTCTTAGGGAAATTTTCAAATTAGTACCATATACTTTGGGCCTCATTTCACTTTAATTCTCAAACTTCAAAACGTGTCAATCCAATCCAAAACGTGCCAATTTAGTATCTACCATTAGTCAATCGTTAAATGGCATGTGAAAAAGATATAAATACCCTTCAGATATCATCTAATTTTCTTTATCAACCATGCGCTCCTTCAAGAGCATATAATGGTTGAGAGATTAGTCAATGAAGTTTGAAAATGCTGTAAAGAAACCTGTGCTTCTCTCAAAGTCATAAACTTCGCCACTCACTGGTAATATTCCTGCGATACTCGGGGCATTGCCTTCTCTAAAATCATTAAACCTATCGAACAATTAATCATCTCTCCCAATCAATTCCGGCGAGCCTATCTTCTATGAGGCTTAGCCTTCTCAATTTGTCAAATAACAAGTTAACCGGTCACGTACCACAATCTCTTATAGCTAGTGGATGCTTATAACGGTACTGGTACTAAACACTTCGAATATCCTATTTGTGTTCTCACTTATGGTTTGCTTTCCTGATTGTTTATTGTAGGTAAGGCTGTGTTTGGTTACAGTGTAATTTTATTTGTACAAGTACAAATAGGAATTCCCAGAATTGGTCCCAGGAGCTCATAATGTTAAACTGTTAAAGCTGTGCTCGGAAAAAAAAAGGCACTAATATTCATATTGCATAAAATAGGAAAACTGGGTCTAGTAAGTTACCCTTGAATAGAATTTCTTTTGTTGACATTAGTAGAGACCAAGTAATATGGTATTCTGCTCTAGTAATGTTTAGACCATCAATTATGCGGGTGGGTATTATGCTTAGAGTGCAGTGGTTGGGCTCTGTTTAACCTTCTTGTGGAAAAAGATGATGAGCAGTGTTTTATTTAAAAAGTTAATTTTGATATTTTTAAAAGTTTTAAATCACACATGATGACATGTGATACATCTAACTGATGATTGATTAATGATAGGTACGAAATTAGCACGTTTTGAAAGTTTAGATACTGAATTGACACGTTTTAAAATTTGAAGACCAAAGTGAGACTAAGCCCAAAGTACAAGATACTAATTTGCAGTTTTCTCCTTTTTCATTTAGTTGAATAGTTTTAAGCAAAATGGTTGTGCTTGTGTCTCATTATTCGTGGAAAATTATGTGCACAATCCAACATAGATACACGGGTTGATCTGTTCAACCCAGACAATCGAACCGGTGACCTATGACCTTGAGGCAAAAACTTTTTGGCCTCTAATTCAGTTTTTAAAACATTGCCTTGGACAAAAGTGGTGATTGGGGTTGATGCATTTCATCGCTAGTCTGTTTCATCAAGCTGCCACATCAGCATTGCGTACAGAATCAGCAACACATCATGTTTGGCAATGTTAATTTATGAGAAAACATTTCTGCAATGATTTGCCTAGAATTTCAGAAAGAATGGTGATCCTTTGAGAAAAGAATTTTCACTCATTCAGTATTTGACCTGCTTACTTTGAAAGGAGTACAAATACTAAAGTGCAAAAGCTTGCTTTTTGTATTATTTTGTATGTATTTATATTAAACATATTTGTATATGTACTCTATTCAAACTGAGTCTGAGGCTGAGTTTGCTTGTAATGCATTTTTATGTGCACTAGTATAGATGCATGAGAGTGCAATGAAAAGAATGCAAGTTCAACTTTGTTTTACTGCTTTAAGTCTTTTATTTTTTTTTCATTTGTGTTGCAAACAAATAAAATAAGATAAAATTTGAAACAAAAATAAATAAGAATTTGCACTGAAATCATTTATACTATCATAGTTTGCATCAGTGCAAATAAATTTGCACTACAACAAAATGCAGCCTTAAAGCTCAATTCAGAAAAGAATACAAATACAAATTTCTAGATCTCTTGCCCACAAGAACTCCACCAACACCTACCCACAAAACACTACCTTCATGCATGAGGAACATCTCACTAAGAGGATGAGATATTCCTCATGTGTGGCTACGATGTTATATGGGTAGGCGTGGATAGAATTGTGGAGGATAGAAATGCTCCAAATACAAATGTATTTAATTTAATGCAAAACTTTGTATATGGTATTTCTTGTATTTAAATTGTACATACTTGTATTTGCACTCTTCTCAAATTAATGAGTCAATCACCATTCTGATGTGACAAATTGAAAAGTGAAAAGAAAAAACTATATTTTTAAGATATGATATCTTAATGACTAAAAGTATTTTAATAATAAAAATAAAAACACTTTAAATGCCCATTTAGTGTAAGGCTCCTAACTGGGGTTGCCCATCAGAAAACAAGATTGGGGCGGTGCATTCATGATTCATAGTGAAACAAATCACTTGTAAAAATGCACCCTCTCAAACACCAATTAAGACTTTACCCACCTACCAGACATTACAATGGAGATCTGTCCTGGGGGTCATTAATGATAAAACCTAAAACCCGGGGCTCTCTACCATCTAGCATGAGAATGCAAATTCCCGTCTTCTTGCTCGTGATGCCATTATATATATATATATAATGGCATTGTCTTCTTGCTGGAGATGTCATCATCACTTCTGATTGCGGTGACTGTGGTTGCTGTTGCCGAGCTCTTTGGTGTCCCTTGATGTGGGGGCGGAAGCTGGAGTTGCAAGGTTGAGACTTGCTTCTCCTGAGGTAATCATGTCAACCATGCAAGGTGTTTACTCATTCATGATCAGCAAGGTGTTAAGGTGAGGCGTTGGTGCAGCTTTTGCCCAAGTAAAGAAGTACATACCAAGGACAACAGCAAAGTCATCCAGTTGTGCTATGGAGAGGTCAATCTCTTGGTCTCAAGTGCCGACTTGGAGTCTTACTCAACGAGCCATTATATATACATATATATATATATATATATATATATATATATATATATATATATGCATATATCAGAGGAGATCGGGGTTCCTGTGGGGTGAGGCTCATCCCTACCAACGGAGATGACAATTTCCCCATTCCCATCCCCATCCCCACCCCATTCTAAGTGGATCTCTGTAGGGATCAAGGAAATGAAGAAATTTGCCATCCCCTACTTTGTGTTAGAGAAAAAAATGTCAAAGGTTAGGACTATATGTAGTCTACCTCAAGTTTGGGAGTGCTTGGGTTGGAACCACACTAATAAGCACTTGTTTGAGTTTGAGAAATAAATCCGAAATAAGTATTTGTTCTGAAAATTACTTATTTGAGACATCCAAATTTTAGACTTATTTTTAAGTGCTTATTTCCTTTTTGACCTATCTTGGCCCAGAAAATACCTATACTACCTTTATTTAAAATAAGCACTTTTTCACCAAACGCTCATAAAAATTTATTAAAATAAACACTTAATTATTTTTCAAATAAACACTCCCAAACTTAGCCCATATAAGGCGACCAACATTGTCTAATAACCAATGGAGATCCGTCCTAATTTTGCCACCTATTTTCGTCAACCCAGTTTATATTTACTATGTAGAAGGATCAGGATGAGAATGTAAAGAAGAAAATCAATGCTACCTGCATTTTACAGAAGAAATAAAAAGGCCATTATCAAATGTTAGTACCATGTATCTACGGTCTTGGGTGGGGTGGAACAGACAGACCTAACCTTTGGTATTCGTTTTGCATAAAACAGCTAGCTACTCTCAGACTTGAATTGGATAAATAATTAATAGTCAGTCCGGACTGCAAAGGGCCCCGTATAAGATGGTAACTCTTTTATTATACCTACTGCCCAACATAAATTACATGCATTAAAGAATGTTAAATCTAAGGGCCCATTTGGGAGGGCTGAAGTGCAGCGGTTTTTGGCCTTCTAAGGTGAGCGGTGAAAATTTTGAATAGCTGAATCGGATGTTCATTGATCATTGTTTTTTTGTTAGGGCCTTCTACTTCAGCCTTTTTAAATAGTTTATTTAGAGCGATTCAAAGCAGCTGAACCAGTTTAACTGAATCTTCAGCTCAACCCTCTCAAACGGGCCCTAAGACTCATTAATCGAGGTTAAATCTATTCAACAAAATTGACATTACAATGCTCTTGCACATGCAAGGATACACTTTGCTATAAAAGAAAAGGCAATACTTAAATACTACATCCAAAGCATCAACCACACCAATAGTTCAGTACAAACTCGTTTGGGGAAGAGGAGAGGAGGGCCTCATTCTTCCACATTGCTTATAATTAGTCGCTCCAGCTCACCAGAATCCTCTTCATGTTATCAATCAGCTCCTGCATCTGCTCCCTTGAATGCAAAGGTGATGGATACACACAAGCACAATCCAACCTTCCATCACGTATGGTATCAAACACAGCAATGGAAGGACCTGCACCATGAACAGAAGAGCAACCCATGTAGTCTTCCAGCCCGATGTCTCGATACGATTCATTCGAAGCATCGATCACGGGATCCTCAAACACAGACAGGACGGCCAATCTCAGTGCTGAGGATGGGGTGAGGCGTGGGTTGTCTATGGCCTTGCACATGAGGAAGTTGAGATCATCCATGTCTGAGAAATGCTTGTTGGTTTTTATGGATTTGCTCAAGCTCATGCAGAATTTGGTCGCCAATTCCCATAGATCTTTTCCTCCCTTTATGTCAAATGTGTGTTGCAGAGCAGAGTGGTAGAACCCTGAACCAATTAACCACTTCTTAATAGATCATAACCTAAAAAGCCCAATACGGTTAGCTGTGGAATCGGGTTTAGGGCTAAACCCAAGCCCAATACAGTCAGTCCTACCTCAAGCCCAACTAGACCAATCCAAGCCCAACCTGATGTACTTAAATTTCAGCCCAATCAATCATACCTGAAGTTGAGGCTGGTTAAGTTGGTTTTGTTTGGCCTGTTCAATTCGACTTTGTCCCCACGTATTATGTAATAAATGAAGCCGAGTAGTCGACATGGTTGGTCGGTGTCAACCCCAGAGCAGAGTTGCAGCATTCGCCTCATGAAGATGAAACTACGGTCTGTCCATCCTTTGGCTAATGGGCCTCATGCTCGCCGTACACAACAGACAACACTGTTCCTACCGTAGAATTCCTATTATGTGGGACCAGGCCCATAATAGCTACAATGGCTGAATTAAATCTACTGCTATTTGCTAATATATCATTAATTGAATGCACAATAGTTTGATTATTTTATCAACTGCAAGAAATCATAATTCAGCCACTTTTATCAAATGGACCTTAAGACCCATTTAGGAGGGCTGAACTGAGCTTTCAGCTCAACTGCTTTGAGACACTCTGGATAAGAAGCTAAAGGGGTTGGAGATCTGATTTGAGCTTTTCCCATATTTCCCCAAACATAGCTTATAGACTATCTGTGTAGAATCCACCATGGAAAGGCAAAAGCTGCTTTGCTTCTGCCCTCCCAAATGTACATCATGGAGCAAAAGAAATTTAATAATAATAATAATAATAATAAATAATTTCTTTGTTCCATGATGTACATTTGGGTGGACAACCTTGAACGTAGGGATATTAATGTGTCAGATTTTCGGTGTGGGTTTGATTTAACCAGAAAAGCAGCTTCGACCCTACCAAGATGAAGATGAGACACTGAACCAAAGGTTCAAAATATTAATACACCTGATATGTACAAATAGGCGTATTGAATGTTTGATGCTAAAAATCCGAAACACTTAACAAAGAATTCGATATGATCCACTTGATAAGGGGCATATCACTGAACCCAACCCGACCTGTTACATATATAGTACATATATACATATTCAACCAATGCTATTTTTACAAATGTATAACTGTTGCAAATGTCATCCAGTCTGATTTTCTATGAGCTTAGTCTATCCGACCCTAAACCCAATCAAGATTGACACGACCCTAACCCGATAAAATCGGGTTGCCCATTGGCATCCCTTGTTTCCAAAGCCAAGGGCTCACCAGTCACCACAACCCAAATTTGGGTGCTTCAGATTTTTTGAGGCCCAAGTGCAACTCATCATCAATTGAACAAAGGAAGCCCAAGTGGCTAGCTCCGGGTGAGTTGGTCCGGTTTCAAATTGAATCAACTCAATTTGCATACTTCATGTCACAAATCCTATGTCATACCCACTCACTCAACTTTTTTTGGACTGGGATCAGGCGGGCTAACTCTGGCCCAGTTTACAACAGGTCCGGGTTTGGGTCGTGAGTCCCCAACTGAACAACCAGTTTTGAGTTCACATACGAAGGGTTCATTTAAATAAGAATTTATTGATGGCTTATTGAATTGTAGGGAGGAAAAAAAAGGTTGTTGATTAGGTGAATTTAGATCTGCGAGATGATTGGACCAGGACGTCGGACCCAAGAGATAAATGCTTACCCAGATTGCAACTTTGGAGAGGTGGTTCCAAAAGGCTTCGACAGTCCATGAGCGTAGCCACTGCGTACTTCTCACGCTGATGATCGCGAAGGTTTTTGGACAGGTGTGCAGCCATCAATCCAGCAGCTGCTAATGCCCCACATAGCTTAATCCCTCTTGCTTCACATGCCTGCACGACAAATTAATCCTCAGTTGCAACATTGATGTTTATTAATGGAGATGTAGATTCTAGACCACACCAGTTGCACCACAATACAGTTCTATTAATATCCCTGGATTCAAGCCAACATGAATGAATGAATGAATGAATCTACTTACAGCAACAAGTCGACGTGTCTCATCTGGTTTCATCTGCAACCTCACCACCTCAGACGATCGAGGTGCAATCGAGTCCTTAAAATCCATATTCGAAAATCTTAATGACTTCAAGGAGTAAGCAAGCAGATCCACTCCATGAGCCCACAGCGTCTTGTTTGCTTTTCCTCTGGGCACAAGCTCCTCAATGGCCACGTTGAACTCCCCTCTCTTCCCCTGTTCCCCTTTCAGCTGTCCCTCTTTCACTTCCTTGGCCACAACCAGCAGCTCTCTGAGCAGAGTCACCGCTGAGGTGCGGTCACAGACGGAGGTGTGAAGCCGAAGCGCCAGGACCCAGTTGTTATCGGGCAGAGCGTAGAGGCTGGCAAAGAAGACGGCCGTGTCGGGATGTTTGTGATGTTCTTGTTTAGAAGACGACCAAGGATTCCGGTTCAGTTCATGCTCAAGGATACGGTGAAATGGAGAGACCAGGTGATCAGAGGCGGAGGTTGGGAGGCGTTTCAGGAGATGGGAAGTGGAGGTGGCGTCGAAGGACTCCAGTTGGAGGTGGGAAGTGGAAGGTATGATGAAGGAGAAGGTGTTGGTCGCGGCGTCATGGCTGAGCTTGGAGCGGAGGATGGGATGGGACGTCTGGAGCCGGTGGAGTGCGGTTTGGAGAGCTGAGACATCTGGGGCTTTGGAGAGGAGGAGAGCCAGGACGGTTATGCCTGTGCCGCCAACCACCCCTCGGCACCAGCTGCTTTCGGTAACGCCGGCTGGTCGGCCTTTGGGCTCGAGAGCTTTAGGGCCCAGACCCAGACTGTCTAGCTTTCGGTTGGCCATCTTAGATAGAAATATTGTCTGTGTGTGTGTGTCAGTGTGTGGAGAGAGTGGAGAGTGCAAAGCCGGCCAGCAACGGAGCACCGAGTCACCGAGATATAGGATCGACCTCTACAGCTGAGGCAAGTTAAAGCAGTTGCTTTCCTGTAGTACGACCTGGGCTTCAATAACTCCTCTCTTAAATGATTCAGAGTTTTAGAGGCACACAACACAACTGAAGGAGATCGACTGCAAGCTTAAAGATGGGCCAATGGCCTAATTAGCGATCTGAGCCTCAACAACTTCCTACCAGTCTTTATGTGGAATATCATCTCATCAGCCTATCAGCAGCCTTGGCCAGAGCGGCAGAGCCACGTGAAATAGGAACTGGTTCAGAATTTAAGTTTTAACATATATACCGGGTATGGGTAGTGGGTACTGGCGTAAGTTTGATCTTTATGTTCTTTTCTGAATCAAATAAAGGGACTTGTTTTCAATATTTTCAGTCTAGTTCTTTAACTCCTTTGCTTCATCTTGGCATGACCAGGTGTTGAGTTAGGATGGGTCACCCAGACCCATCCAAGCGTTAATCCCATGTGCCTAGAATTGGGTTCCACAGTCTGGCGGGTCCCATTTAAAACAGGGGCTATCCTCCTCAAAATCAACTTAGGGTTTAGCTTTTAATTTTTTACAGTCCAACTTGGGCATTGTTTGTAGGGCTTCTTTTAGCTCTTGAGAAGCATTCTTCCACCGCCCAACTAATTAATGCAGTGAAATTAGATGCCATAGCCTTTCGGCATGCTGATTTCGGGTCAGTTGATGAACCATATGGATTGGACCAAAATGGTGGGTCTCAATGCTCAAAATGAGAAACAGGGGACCTGCATGGACTCTCCATGTGGACAAGTCATCCAATCGATAAGGCAGCGGCGTCGGGTTCATCCTCCTCGGCCCAGATGACAATACCCTAGAGCATGCCCTAAGGTTCAAGTTCAAGGTGTCTAATAATGAGGTAGAATACGAAACCTTGATAGACGGACTTCAGCTCGCCCTAAACGTCGAAGCAAGGCATGTGGAAGCCTTTAACGACTCCCAACTGGTGGTCAACCAGGTCATCAGCTAGTTTGAAGCAAAAAAGCCCACCATGGCAAGATACCTGCAAAAAGTGTAAGGGCTCATTAGACATCTCAAGCACTTCGCCATACAACAGATCCCTAGAATGGACACTTTAGCACGACTTAGCATTTTAGAAGCAGCTTTGATAGTCCTCCCAGTCCAACTAGAACAATCATCGATGGACCCAATCATATAGTACCTCCAGGACAGCACCCTCCCGGTAGACCGAACCAAAGCAAGAAGGCTTACCCACAACTCAACCTGATATTGCCTCATCTAGGGCCAGTTCTACCGCCGATCACACACTTTCCCCTACCTAAGGTGTCTTCCTCCAATAGAGGCTTACTACATCCTTAGGAAGATACACGTAAGTACCTGCTGAGACCACCTCGGTGCACAAACCCTGGCATACAAGGCACTTCGATAGGGCTACTTCTAACCCTCCATGAAGCAAGATGCAACCCAGCTCGTCCGAAGGTGTGACCATTGTCAGAGACACTTAAATCTCCACCACCGTTGTTAGGGACACTTAAATCTCCACCACTGCTGTCAGAGGCACTTAAATCTCCACCACAAGCTACCAGCCAACGACCGTTGTCCGAAGGTCTTCAGGTGATGGTTGAGCTAGCCAAGGATGCCACATGGCAATCTCCGCGGCTGCCCCCTCTCTCAAGCCATATCGACGCCACACATAATAGAAGAGCACAACCAAGAAGGAGCGTCTACACGAACAGGGAAGTGGACTCCGTCGGGAAGAGAAAACCTCCTGAAGACCTCGGCGGATGCCATCATCTCGATAACCCTGAAAGCCCTATCCATTTGGGACATGGACACCCAACAACAAATAGGTATTCCTGGCTCGAGGTAAGGGACTTTTGGAAGAACACTCTTGGAATATCTCTTTGCACTATCTCTTCGGCCCAAAGCAACGCTATTTCAACCTGCTCGGGCCGACCACATCTTTCTCTATCCTACTGACTTGAGCGTCGGAGTATTTACCCGGGGGACAACTGCTCAAGCCTCTAACCTTTCCCTTGGTTGCAGATCTTGATGTGCGCTTTATCCTTCCACCTCGGCCTCATCTAGTTTGGCAGGACATCTGATTATGTCCTCGGTTCGAAACACCTCAGATTAGACAACATCACTAGATTTATAATTTGCATCTAATTTTTTTGTTCTTTCATATTACATATAAACAATAAACAAGTACAACAACATGAACACTCATAAAAAATTTCAATTATTTGATTAAAACATGTATAAAATACATAAATTATTAATTATCCTTTACATAAAATTCAAAATATTATTAAATTCCACACCTAATACATAAGTTTGCATGTTGATGTATCAATTTTTGGTGATGACCAATTTTTTGTGCCAAGTACCTCGTCATTCAGTCTGCTTCCAAGTGGCCGATGACTCAGGTCGAAGTGGAGAACTTTGGCTGCTTGTTGTAGCGTTGTAGCATTTCCCACAGACGACGCCAAATGATGTAGCGCAATCCGGCTGCTCCATGCAGGAGATGATCTGGCTACCAGCAATGACAGGCTCGATGAACCTGCAAGAGATGAACCAGAGAACCCGGGGTTGTTTACCCAGCGGGGTCACTCCGATGCTTAAGTTAGCACTTGGTTGCAAGCTGAAAATGATATTAGATTGTAAGAGATCTAGAGAGTAGAGAATACGCGTCCTTTTTCCCCCTAGGGGGGTGAAGCCTTTATATACTAGAGTCCTTGCGGGTTCGGTGGAGTAGTTCTGGAATTCTCACTGCGACAAGATCCGTTTCTGTGTTAGGTGGGGATAACGCTATCAACCGGTAAGGCTGACCATTTTCGCCTGAATCGGGGAATGGGGAGATGATATTTAGTCGTTACAAGGTACAATCCCGAAAGACGCAGAGTACGGTGACGAGATCTTCGGGGTTGCCATGCGGTGGTCGGTCAGCATTGCCTGAGCTCGTGTTCTTTAGATCCAACCTGATATGAATGCCGAAGTGCCTTGGGACCGAGGTGGTCCTGATGTGACCTTGCACCGAGGAATACTCGTCCCGAGGTGGTCTGGTTATTCGAGCTCGATCCGTTGCGGACTTTGGCGTGTCAAGCTGAGCTGTTGTCCTACTAGTTAGGTCGTTAGTTCGACATAAAGGCTGGTCGCCAGGTCGACATTAGTGCCAAGCCGCCAGGTAAGCGCCTGTGCCAGGTCACCAAGTAGGCACCTGTGCCAGGTCACCAGGTAGGCGCTTGTGCCTGGTCGCCAGTTCGGGACACCATCATCTTGACTAAGTTGTCGCCTAAGTGGTTCTATCCAAAACTAATAAGATTTGATACTTCAATATAGAAGCTTTTTATCCAATGAAAACATTTTCAGATTATCAGAGGCATGAGGGATCGATGGAAAATGCTTGTATAACATTTACATCCAGAAAATTAATTGTTTGAAGCCTCAGATCACAATGTGCCTACCTCTCCCGTTGTTATTTGGTTCATTTATATCCCTTCACCTAACATTCTGTCAATTGAAGATCAGACCAAGATTGAGACAACTTCACTTTCAAGTAGGTCTGAAACAATTTGAATGGAATGGGATTCCATTCTTAACATATTCACCTTCAATGGATACATAAATGGTCGTCAACTGCACACTTCTACACATGTGCCCGCTTGCAAAATTCTCTAGCCCACCATTAATTATCAAAAGTCAAAAGTATCAAGACATTTTTCATGATACAGCTACATTAGAACTTTCAACTGCTCGCAAACCCACATAGAAAACTTATCCAAAGAAAGCATGAAGCATTTCTATGTTATTGAAAAAATACTGAGAAACTATTGTTTAATTATTGATATCCAGTGAAAAATGAATTAAATTGAAAGAATATATAGGTTTATTCTGCATTTGGCATTCCCTATTTTAAGTACTTATCTCTTTTTTGCAGTTAAAATCTTGTCCATAGGGGCATTTTAACTGCAAAAAGGAAATAAATCGTTAAAAATAAGGAATGCCAAATGCGGCCTTAATGAAAAAATTACATAAAACTGGATGGCATATCCAGACCTGACTCAGTAACCCGGATTGGGTCACGTTCTTGACTCGATTCGTTGTTCCCTCGTTTGTTGGAAAGAGAGACGACAGTAACACCCCAGGCCTATTGTTGGTTCTGTTTTATATCTAACCTTGCCAACAATTAAAAGGCAAGATGACAGTAAAGTGATATAACTTCTGTAAACTATTTTTTTCTATGAATTTGCATTTGAAAATCTGTTTGATATATATGCAAATGATGACCATTGATAAGCAATTCGGATCAGCTATGTTCAATGAACAAGAGAACATAGCAGCCCCCTCCCCTTCTCTCTCTCTTCTTTGTTTTTTAAGCCAATAACATGGAGAACCTAGGTCATGCAATTCTCCCTCATTCTATGGCCGATTTCTTCGTAAACAAGACTCACAAGCCCCATTAGGAAGAAAACAAGAGAAGAGACCAACCTCCCTCCCTCTCCCTAATTTGTTTTTTAAAGGGGGACCCCAAATCTGTTTAGGGGTCCTATGCCTCTAGATCAAAACCCTCCTTTTCAAAAACATTGGTTGCAGGCTTTGATCCATTTAGCATTGCAATTGATGTTGGCCAGTTTAACATGGATAATTGGATATTATCTAGTTCATTGGGTCATTAAATAAATAATCATTCAAATTATAAGCAAGATTTCTTTCTCCAGTTATTTGATTTCAAATTTGACATGAAACCTAAGGCATTCCAAATTCTTGAATATTTCATTGTTTTAGAAATCACAGTTGCCTTGTTTGTGGAATCCATTCTTACCTTGCTTTGCTAACATGTAATGTGTATGACCTACTTAAAGAATAGAATGAGTGCAGACCTGGTCATGGGCTGGGCTCGGGCTTAATTTTTATCAAAATTTGAATGGGCTCGGCTTGAAGCTTGAATCCAAAACACTGTAAAGCCAAGCCTGAATCCCAACCTGTGAACATGTCTACTGCAAAAGTGCAAAACCATAGAGTCCGGATCACCTGCCAATAAAATATGTTCCAACACCCTCTCAACATGATCTGGCACTGCACTTCTCATACATGGTGTAGCTTAGTTGGAAGGGTGTCGGTACTTGTTTTGTTGGTAGGAGATCTCAACTCAAAACCACTCTACAAGGCTTAGTGCTTTTTTCTGGTAGGCAAACGGGTTACATACCTGGAGTAGGCGGGTAGCCTGTGATTTGATCTCAGTCCCTGCTACAACCAAGTAGAGACTTTAAGCTCAGTTTGGAAGGAGTATAAATACAAGTTTGTAGAGTGCAAAATCTTGTATTTTGTATTACTTTATATGTTTTTGTACTCTATATATTTGTATTTATACTCTTTCCAAACCGAGTCTTACTAACAAACTAGCTGGTATACCTATGTTCCACCATGAATTACAAACATATTACCACTTTATTTTTGTTCGAAGGGATCATTGCTCGGTGTAATAGAAAATTCTCAGGCTAACAAGTCTGAGAATGTGATGCCAAAGGTTGGATTCATGTCAACGCTACAAGTCTGATTTCCTACCCACAAGACACCCTACCCAGAGCTGTAAAACGAACATGCCGCCAGTGGCTCAACACGATTTTTGACCAGTCCAACATGACAAAATGCAGGCCGTGCAGGCCTGAGGTTTGAGGTTTTAGGTCCATGCCGGCATGACATGGCACAACCGAGCGGGCTGTGCGAGGTACGACCCATCACAATCCATGTATATTTATGTATATTATATATAGTATATAATATAATATAATATATTAATATATATTTTTTCAATTTTATTATATAATATATGCATATATGAATAATTGTATACATCAAAATGCATATAAAATAAAATTTTAAGATTTTTTTTATTTATTTTTTGCCTATTTATTAACTTATGTTAAAATTTTCATTACTTTTTTTTTCAAAAATTTTAAAAAACATTGCTTGGCCCGGTTCGTGGCCTGACCTGGCCCAAGACTTGGCCTGCGGACCAACCTGACTCGTGATGCAGCACGGGCCCATATGGACTCGAGCCATGGGCCATGCTGGGCTAAGCCCCCAAAATATCCCAGGAGAGGAAAGTATGACCCAGCTTGACATGTGAACCGACACGGCATAACCCACACTTTACACGGATTGCATGTGGGTGGGTCAGCACAGCATGGTCCGCCCACACAGCCCAATTCCTACCCACGCTTCATTACACTGTACATTGGGAACATCTTCCATACTTGCATGTTATCATTCATGGGGAGATGTTCTAGCTATAGTATCATGTGGGTAAGCGTGGGTAGAAGTCTTCTGGGCAGGACATCTCAATTCCAATGTTACTCCCTTGTGACCTCTTCAATGAAACACCAGCACACCAGTCAACATTGACTGAAATAAATTTAAAACGTCTTGTGAAGCCTAATTATTTATTTGTTTCTCTTTTTTCTATTCGTGTGTATGTCTGTGTTTCATTGATGGCTGTTTTTAGTGGTCATGGGACCCAAGATTTTGCTCCCCATCACCTATAAATGCAAGTGAGAGATTGACTGACTGTGGGTTACATGCATTTTATTTCCTAATAATTGGTTCTACAACCCATAAAACAGCTATCAAGTTCAGCTAATCTTTTTTATTTCCTAATGGGCCATTGGTGAATGGTTGTACATAGAATCACCACATTTTAGATAGAACTGCCTATCCCTGATAATTACAGAAAGAAAACATAATTGAGGGTCCGTTTAATTCGTAATTGGAATTGGAATTAATATCCCTCATAACTGGAATCAGAATGGTGCGTTCCACCCACCTGTTTGGTTCAGATGGGAATTGTAATCTAGTTAGAATGGATTCTCGTTCCCAAAGGAGGGGAAGGAATGGCCATTCCCTCATATAGGGAAATGCCATTCCACCAGAAATGAGAATGGGATTCCGGTTTCATTCAATCAAACAATTGAATCTGATTCCAAACCCCTTTTTCATGTGAAGCAAACGAACCCTGATTTTTTATTTTTTTGCAATATTTACAATTTATGGTTGATCTGGATGGTCGGACCAGTTGACCCGTCACCTGGAGACAGTAAATTTCAATAACTCATTAATTTGATAAAATATTGTCAACCAACCAATCAAACCAATAAAACATTCCATCAACTCATGATTTATAGATTAAACCAAATCGGTGACGGCAAGAGTGGGCTCTCCTTTTTTCCCTTCATTCTTCTTCTTTGGTTTTGCCCCTTTGTCTCTCTCACTCATCATAACATGTATGTAAGGTTGATGCCATAATATTCTAAATTCGATTTTTAGGCCGTGTTTGGTTGCTATGCAAATAAATTTGCATTGATACAAAACCATACAAATACAAATGATTTGAATGTAAATTTTGATATATTTTTGCTTTAAAAAGAAATTGCATTTTTTACATTTGCACTTCCATGTACTAGTGTAAATAAATTTGCATTGCAATCAAATACAGTACAAATAAAAATTTATTTACACTAGTACAAATGTTATGAAAAATTGGCAACAAAAATAGGGCTGCAACTAGGGCAGGTTTTGGTTGAACATTTGTTAAAATTCGAATGGGCCTACACCGAGGGCCCAGGTCCAATACTGTGTAAATTCATAAACTCGGGTATCGGATTCGCGCACGTGGATGGCCAACAGCCCAAGCCCAAGATTCCCTTTTAACCAAGCGGGTCTCCGAATTTCAAATTGCAGCTCATCCCGCTCTCGTTTCGAAACACAGAGACCAAGAGGTAGAACACAGAGAGAGAAGAGAGAGAGAGAGAGAGAGAGAGAGAGAGAGAGAGGAAAATCAGGAAAAAAGTCTTTTTCTTTGCAAAACTTTGTTTCGATTCGAAGCCTGTGGGGTTTTCTCGTTCTCGCTTTCTCTCTCTCGTCAAGATGTCTGGGCGTCACGAGAAAGAGAAAGGTGTAAATGTTCAGGTCCTCCTTCGTTGCAGGTACTGAGATTTCATTCTCTAGGGTTATGGTTTTCTAATGCTTATTATCTCTTTATTTTATATCTTGTTGGAGCATTAATCACTCCATGGCTGTAATTTCAGATTATGGGTTTTCATGATTTCATCTGATTCTTTTCCCCCTTTTTTTCTGTAAAATTTCCAGGCCCTTTAGCGATGAAGAGCTGCGAAACAATGCGCCGCAAGTTGTGACCTGTAATGAATATCAGAGGGAAGTCGCTGTCTCGCAGAACATAGCTGGGAAGCAGATCGATAGGGTATTCACCTTTGATAAGGTATTCTCATTTGACTGTTTTATTAGTTGGTTTGGTTTTTTCCGTGGAGTGTTTAATATCTTTATTGTTGGTCAGGCCACTATTAATGAAAACGAATAAGAAGCTTTGTTACATGAGATATTGTATTTTCGTTATTTTTTTGGCCTCATCTTATTCTTCAACATTGTTTTAAATACCACCTCAACGGGGCTTAAGTATATTGGGTTTGCTTGCTTAGATGTATGATTAGTAGATCTCTTATGTCTAATTTTTTTGCTTTGTTTACAAAGTGATACGAGATTTCATTCGTTATAGAAGTCAGAATTTGTTAGCTTGGTTTAGGGAGTGTGACTATTGAAGCATGGAAGGAAGGCCCGGGGTTTTAGTAGTTGCATCAATGCTGGACTGAGATTTAAAACTTACGTTACTCAAGGTGTGCAGAGATGGAATAACCACGGAATGCTTGTTATTGTTGCCTTCCTGAATGAGTCAATGAGACATTCTCAAATGCTTTTCCTAGATGAAATAACCTAATCTATGAGTGCATTGGAGAAAATGTATATGTTGTTTGTATCTTTTTGGGCAACCCTATGGGTCTTACGGAAGATAATCTTATTGAATCAGTACCTTAATATTCACTTATCAAAGATGATCATTGTTTTGATTTCCAAAAGGTATCTCTATTATTTTCTTCAACATGTAAAAGCTAATCTCCCTTATACACAGGCGGTGAAAAAACGATCTATTTGTATTGCACATAAAAAACCATGAATGAATTGGAATAATTTGCAGTCCAGGAAGCCAATTGTCTTATTGAATTGTTAATCTGGTATCAACATTTTTTATTTTAAATGTAATATTATGTTCTCTTCCAGGTTCAATTACTAATAGGTCTGCATACTCCAACACTTGTAATTTTCATTGTTATTATTTTCTTTGTATATCATTTTAATAGATCAGCGACTTTGCTTCTATTCATTTGAAGACTTTGAATATCTTCACAACAATCACTCAATAATGGTGTGGTTTCAGATAGTTCTCCAACTCAATTTAACCAAGCTTAATGAAGCCTTACTAACTTGAGAGAGCAAGAGAGAAAACTGAGCTATTTATCTGGGCTTCATTTGGTTGCTCTAATGGTTAGGAAGAGTGAGAAATATTGCTTTATTTTCTCAAGAAATTATTGGAAGTGATATTTGGTGGCAAAAGAAGTTGGTAGCGTACCAGTGAGTCCCTTAGAACCCTTGCAAGAGTGATCAAATTAACCAGAGACTGGAGCCTATACTAGCAAAATGGCAAGATACGCTAAATGTACTAAAGGAACTTATATTCTGGCCCTGGTTACTTATGCTCTATTTGACATGCTTTCAAAGAATTAATTCTGATGAATTTTGTGACTCTAAGAATCACTTTTATGTTTCAATTCATGAAAATTGCATTGATAAAAAATCATGAAAATTATTGGAACTGATTCTTTTTTCTGTGTTCAAATTTATTTTAAGAATTGATTGTTTGAAGCAAAAAATTTAGCTTCAAAAAGAAACTTTTTTTGGGCTCAAAACACATTCTTCAAAGAGTGGTTATTTGGAATAGAATTTTAACCAAACATGGGTTTAGACTCGCAGGATGGAATTATGTCAGGATAGACACTAAACTGTTGATCTATATGGTTCAATCCAGGAGCTCCTTAATTTAAGCAGTTTCAGTGTATTGGCTGGGTCTTCCCAATTATTGTAATGCACTAAATAAAGTATGAAAAATAAAAGAAAAAATTTCCACCAGTGGTCTTGTTGCAAGTATTTAATCCCCTCTAATAAAATTTTAAAATGACTTGCATCTGCATCATTAAAGATCTTTCGGTGAAGGTATCGAAATGCTGTCACCTTTTGGTTTTTAATAAATTTTAACTTGAATCTTTTCATGAGAAAGTTAAGATGAGGCATTGTCATGCAATTCTCAAACTCCTAATATGAATGTTCTTTTTTATGTATTTGTGATTATGCTTATATTTGCACATATCTGGAAACTTGGGTTTGAAATATTTTAGAAACAATGGTTTTTAAAGTACATTCTTAATGATTAGGCATGCCACATGTGATTATTTTATTGTTTTACTAATGCTGTTTGATCCTATTTAGTGCCATAGATGGATTTCCTTACTAATTTCAGATATCTATTTTCTTTGAATTTTTTGTCTTTCAGGTTTTTGGTCCTTCAGCTCAACAAAGGGATTTGTATGAACAGGCAGTTGTTCCCATAGTAAATGAGGTTTTGGAAGGATTTAATTGTACCATTTTTGCTTATGGTCAAACTGGGACAGGAAAAACATACACAATGGAAGGTGACTGCAAAAGATCAAAGGTAGGTACTTGCATAATTAGGTATTCTTTTGTCTTTCTATTCATGTATGTAAAATCTGTATTTGGTAATATCCATATTGGATATACTTGTTTATCATTATTTCTGAAGCTTGTGATGGCCTTTGATGATATGCTAAACTATTATTGCAGAGTGGGCCTAATGGACAGTTGCCTCCAGAAGCAGGTGTCATACCTAGATCTGTTCAGCAGATATTTGACACATTGGAGAGTCAGAATGCAGAATACAGTGTTAAAGTCACTTTCTTGGAGTTGTACAATGAGGAAATTACTGATTTGCTTGCACCAGAAGAAATATCAAAGGTTGCTATTGAGGAAAAACAGAAAAAGCAGCTGCCTCTTATGGAAGATGGGAAGGGTGGGGTTCTTGTACGAGGATTAGAAGAGGAAATAGTGACTAGTGCCAGTGAAATCTTTACTCTTCTTGAGAGGGGATCTGCAAAGCGGCGCACTGCAGAGACTCTATTGAATAAACAATCTAGGTTATACTTTATCCTTTTCTTTTCTCTGTTCTGTCAAGGTCAAATGCTCATCTTCCTTTTAACAATTTGGCCATTATTTTCAGCCGGTCACATTCTCTGTTTTCCATTACAATTCACATCAAAGAACCAACCCCTGAAGGTGAAGAGCTTATTAAATGTGGGAAGCTGAATTTGGTTGATTTGGCTGGGTCAGAGAATATTTCTCGTTCTGGTGCTAGGGAGGTATTAAAGATTTCGTTTACTGTGTTACCTCAGCAGTTTGTATTTGTTAACATGGTTTTATGGCAGCTTCTTGAGTCTCTTAATTTATTTTAGAAACAACCCATCTATTTTGGAAATGATGTAGAGAAATTGGTAGTTTTCTTTGTTCACTAATTTCTTGATGATTTTTGCATGTCTATATACTCTTTCTAATTATTTGTGCAATTCTGTGTTGGTAAATGTTTTAGGGCCGTGCAAGAGAAGCTGGGGAAATCAACAAAAGCTTACTTACTTTAGGACGTGTCATAAATGCACTTGTGGAACACCTTGGACATGTTCCCTATAGGTTTCAACTTCAACCCATATATCCTTGGCAAATTAATCACTTTTTTTTTCTTCTTTCTTGCTAGTATCAATTATTTTGTTGTATTGACATACAGGGATAGTAAGCTCACACGTTTATTGCGTGATTCATTGGGTGGAAGAACCAAAACTTGTATAATTGCCACTGTGTCACCAGCTGTTCATTGTCTTGAGGAGACCTTGAGCACTCTGGACTATGCACACAGGGCAAAGCACATAAAAAACAAGCCTGAGGTTAGCCATTCCTAGCCTTTACTAAAAGAGATACATGCATATAGTTTCTTTTTGTGTAGCTAAAATTCGTTTTTGTTTTATATGGAGATAGCTTTTGATGTTACTTTCTTTTCCTATCTGTTTTTTTCCCCGATTATAATCTGTCTGACCACTTAGCATGGAAAGCAGCTGAGTTGAAAAATGTTTTAAACTATGTATCAGATGTGTTTTTGTGATAACTTTGCCTTGCATCCTATTATCAGCATATTAAGTTTAGTGATAATTATTGTTTAGGTAGAATTGTTTCTTGATTCAGCAACAGTTATGATTGTAAATAGCAAAAATTAACTAAAATTCTGTATCTTACCATTTCTTGATCTCTTAGTTTGTTCACATTTATGCTGGGAAGTGATTGAGTGAATACTCCTTTTTTCCATTTTCTTCTTCTGTGTGACATTTTTAGGCATTTTCACTAATGGTGGCCCTATCTCCTATAGTTATGTGAGATTAATTTTGGTGAGGTTATGCTTTTGTCTCACAAGGACTGACATTTTTTGCTTTTGTGGAATGCTTTACTGTTTTGTAGTCTATGCTTTTTTATTATTGATTCTGCATATGTGATGACTCTCTCGTTCATATTTTTTTCCCTCTGTCTATCTATAGGTTAACCAAAAAATGATGAAGTCAACTCTTATCAAGGATCTTTATGGCGAAATTGATAGACTTAAAGCAGGTATATACTTTTTCTGTAAGGAATTTAACTACTCTTTTTTTCTTTTCTTTCATATAAGGAGAAAAAATCCCACCCTTTTCTGTGCTGGATTATAGTATAGTGTTTGGTGGGACATTGGCCTGTAATCTATGAACACGAGAATCATCACCTATCTTGAAGGGTTACATGGAGCTGTACCTTTAAAACCAACTTCTAACTACAAATAGAGGAAAAGAATGAATATCCTAAGGCCAAATGTTTCCTGTGAACTGGCTCTAAATGTTGCACAATTGTGTCTAGTCCACAAACAATTAATGTTTATCTTGCCCTGAATTGGTTTTTACAAAGAGGAAATGCTGATAGGCCATAGTCTCACCACACCTATTTCCTTAACAGCAATTGAATATGTAGCTATTAGCTAATTTCCCTCTTGGAACTATTGATGCTGGAACCAAGCAGTCCAAGCTGAGCACAAAGCTCCATATCTCTTAGTAAATACCAAAAGAAGTGTTTTATGTGAAACCAGATCGAGTAAAATTCAGTTTCTGCTTTATCTCTTTACAAATTCTGACATTCTAAAGCAAGCATGTACTTGCTAAATCTCATTCCGAGTCTTTCTTAGAAGTGTGAAAATTGAGCTATTATAGCATGAGGGTTGTCAATTGACTCCGAAAATCCAATACCCGATCCAATTATTTGGATTTGGATGTTAAAGCTTGCATCTGTTTAGTAATTGGATCGGATTCAGATTGACCTCATCCAATCCAATGAAATTCTGATTCTGGTTATATGCATATATATTTACAAACATTTTTATGTAAGTTAAAAAATAATTATTATTTTTTTTATTTTTTCATTATTTCTGATGATAATATAGTGGATTTGGATTTGAAAGATCAACATTCAGATCAGACTTGGATGTATCTGAATACGATCCAAATCCAACCTGCTTACATCCCTATATATCATTTTGACAGTCTACGTCCAGTTACTCAATTAGCTCTGTGTTGGTATTGAGAATCTTGAGATCATAACATATCTAAGCTAGGCTTGGGTCATATGATTGCATGTGCTGTTATTTCCTGGCTTCCAAATAAACAATTTGTCCTTTTTGATTCCTCTAGAGGTTTATGCTGCACGTGAAAAGAATGGAGTTTACATTCCAAAGGAACGATACTATCAGGAAGAGAGTGAAAGGAAGGTACTGCCTTTCTCCTTGTTTGTGGCTGTAGAAAATAATCATCTTGATTTGGTTAGTAATAGTTAACTATTGGTTATACACTTATACTCAACTATGTGTTTTTGGTTTATTGCTTGTTTGTGCTGAATTAACATTGGAATTGTGAGTTTATCAATAAAAACTTTGATTTCAACCATTGTTGTTTCATTAGCATTTGGCATGGTCATCATTGTCCTCGAAAATCTAATTATGGTGAAAAATAAGTCACCTATTTTTTGAGGATTTTTGAATATTTGGGTTGTAGGTGTTTCTTCTGTCATAATTACCCTACTAATTATATGCCTTTTAAACTGCCTTTGTGCAAACAGATTTTATTTATCTATGCTGAGGCAATGAAACATTAGTGTTATTTGACTCGTGTATTTGGTTTCTTTGTGTTAAGGCAATGGCAGAGCAAATTGAACAGATGGGAGTAATGTTGGAGACAAACCAGAAGGTCAGTTCAAGGTGTAGGATGCTTATTTATATCTATATTTACTCTTGCATGGAAAAATGCATGGAAGTGTGGTCAAAGTGAAAGCTGCCCTTGTCATAATCAGAATTCGTCTGCTTGTGGCATGGAATGCTTATCACTCTAGATGGTACTGCTTTGAAAGGAAAGTAACTTAAAACACTGGAAGGAAGATAGTTATGTACAGTGTTTTAAAAGGTGTGGGGGGCGTACCTTGGAGGCGCGCCTCCAGGCGAGGCACTCCCAAAACGCCTTGAGGCGTATGCCAGAGGCATTGACACCTCTGAGGCGTATGCCTCATGCGATTTTTTCATGAGGCGTGCTAGAGGCGTACACCTCATGCGCCTCATGCACATCTTATATAAAAAGACAGAAAAAAAAGAAAGGAAAGGGAAGGGAAAGAAAGAGAAGAAAAAAAGAGAAGGGAAGGGAAGAAAAAATAAGGGGAAAGAAAGTGGATTGCCCCTTGCCCCTTCGGCTGGGGACAAGAACCCCCCCCCTTCAACTAATGTTATGCATCTTTATTCTACTTAATATAAAAGATTTTTATTTAAAAAAAGAAAAAATGAGATCCCCCCTTCCTCTTCCTCCTCCTAACCCCCTCCCCTTAAGGAGGCTTACGCCTCTTGTGTTCTGAACTATGCCTCACGCCTCTAGGTAGTGGAACACCTCGCATTACGCCTCCACATTTTAAAACATTGGTTATGTATGAACCTGAGAAAGGTTTGAAATCACATGACAGCCCTAGATTTTGAAAGTTGAGAGCATTTCACTTAGTAATATATCACTGAAAAGAATAACTAATGAAATATATTGTCTTCATTATTTCTAACTTTTACCTTTTACAAACAAGGTTTAAAATGTTGGTGTCGGTTGAAGTGTTGGCCAAAATATTATATTGAAATATTGTGAAGATTATAGACATGGTGGAAGCATTGTAAAATCTTGAAAAAATATAGAATGATATTTTATGAAATGATAAAAGACACATAGGTAGACTTTTTTAAATTATTATCTTGTTCCGAATCATTAACCAAAGCGAAGAAACTCAAGTTATAGACAAAAGAGTATGTTCTTAAGTTGTCCTATAAACCTTAAGATTCAAAACTTCATGATAGTATTAGTTAAGGCAAATTTTAAACCCATAGAAAATCTAAATGATTGTAATAAATAACTAAATAATCTATTACACACAAAAATAATATTTAACTTAATATTTGAAATGAATATTGAGCTAGGTGAAAGCGGTAAACATGTAAGTTAGGCTAGCAATAACATTGTTACTCCACGTATCTACAATATTGTTGGTAAACATGTTGTAATACTATCTCTTGCAGTCTGTATAGTGCTGGTAGTGTTCATTGTGGAATATGTTGGTTCTAGTAAAATTTCCTGTAAGTTCCCATGGAAGTGGAAATGGAAATATGCTGTGGAAACTATCTCTTGTACTCTACATAGTGCTGGTAGTGGTAATAGGAATATGTTGATTCTAGTAAAATTCCGTGTCGCTACCCATGGAAATGGAAATTTGTCGTGGAAACATTAGCGAATTTAGGGACATTTTAAATGATGTTTATAAGTGGTGATGAATGATAAAATCTCATACTTCAAACATCCATGACTGTGCCAGTTCAATATGTTATCCATACAATAAATTATGCATACATAAAAGCTATCCTGCATATGGAATACTAGTATTAGTCAGGTAATGCACACGGTATATCATATAGAATATATTAAACTGGTAGTCAAGAGAATCTTTAATAATATAAAAAAAGAATGTAACCAAATGGAGGCATATATAAATTCATTAAGATGTATGCTTCTTGTGATTTGTGGCTTGATCTTGCATGGGTGGGCCTATGACAGGGGCCATGATGCTTCATTATCTTTAGTTTGTTTTTGGCTAGGCTGGGTGATGTGCCTATATGTACATCTTTTGTGCTTTTATTAGTATTGTTGTGTGTAATGTTTTCTGTTATACTCTATCATGTTACTCATTGTCATTTTTGGTTATGTCAGCAAATTGAAGAACTGCAAGACAAATATGATGGTCAGGTCCGCCAATGCTCTGATCTGAGTAACAAGCTTCATACTACTCAGGTAATCAAAATATATATGCTTTGGTGTTTGTTCTTGGTATTCATATGTGGAGTTGCATCAAGTATGTGCCATTTATGCAGAAAAACTTGGACCAAACAACTAAGTTACTTGCTAGAGCTGAAGAGGATCTTAAGAAATCAGAGTATGCTGTGAAGGAGAGGGATTTTATTATCTCTGAACAGAGAAGAGCAGGTATGCATGCCACTACATCTCTTTCCCTCTTATGAGATTTTTGGGAGTGTGTTTCTCTTTTTGATCCTTTTGAATCTGTTAACCAGAAAATGCTCTGGCACATCAGGCATGTGTTCTCCAATCTGATTTGGAGAAGTCTCTGCAGGACAATGCTTTATTATTTTCAAAATTAGGTACCTTCTTAACCTGCAGTTTGATCATCTATCTGTCATTATTCTGATTGCTAATACTTATTTTCTCTTTTCAACTTGAATGTGGTACTCAGATAGAGAAGATCAAATGAATGCCGAAAACAAGGTAGTGGTGAACAACTTTCAGGCAGAGCTTGCAGAACAAATTGGTGTTCTTTGTAGTAAAGTGGCTACATCAATGTCTCAACAACATGAACACCTCCAGTCTGCTGAGGAACTCTGCCAGTTTTTCCTGAGTTTTCATGAGAATGTATTTCACTTGTTATAAATCCTGGTTGCAGTATGGTTGTTTTTTTTTTCAATATTGTGTTGTTGGTTTATTCATCTTTATCCTTTGTTTATTCATATTTATTACTTCTTGAAATCTTTCATGTAGTCTGTGTTGGATTTAAAGAAGAAAGTAACTGCTTCAAGGGCATTGTATGTATCTCACCTGGAAGCCCTGCAAAATGTAGTACGCTTGCACAAGGCAAACAGTAATGCTGGCCTGGAGGAGATTTCATCTGTGGTTGCTACTCATGCCTCCTCAATTGAACAAGTAAAGACATTTTCCAGTTTGGGTTTAAGTACTTTTATTTTCTTTTTTTTTTCTTCTTTTCCAGCCCTTCAAATGCCTTTTGATCTCTGTTTTAATTTGAAACTTTTCTGCACAAGTTTCTAGCTACAGAGGCTGGTGAAGCCAATTCAGTATTTGCTGATCTTGAAGGTACTTTATCAACTCATCAAGGGGAGATGGCTCTTTTTGCTAGGGAATTGCGTGAGGTTTGTTCTTCAACTTGATGTTTTTTAAACCTTGGTTAAAATGGAATAACAGGGTTAAGTAGGGAAATTACCTGCATGTTGTACTCTGTTTTAGCCATGTGGAGGAATCCTGTGCTCAATCCAGACTGTTCATCAGATGGGGTATAGTCTGTATTGGAGTTTACAAGTTATAATATCCCTATTCTAACCTGGTGTTGGAGTTTAGCACAATTAATAATACCCCCCTTTATTTCCAAATATTTGGTTTAAATGTTGCTCATAAAAAGGAATATCTCGAACAAGCCTTGCTTACAAATGATTCCTAAGTAAGATATACTTCAAATATTTTATTGGAACATGGACCACTAATTACTCATTGGAAATATATCATTTCAAATCAGTTTACAAGTGATCATATCGTTGCATGGTGCCAACCAGTTGGTTGGTAAGGTCTTCTGCAGGTCGTAGTGGAGACTTGGGATCGAATCCCACCTGCAATTGGGTTGGGGGATGGGCTACCCCTGTTGTGTAACCCTTCAGAAGATATAAAAGAAGTGATCTTATTGTTTAATGGCTTCCATGGGCAATTTTGTCCCTTACTTCTAAACCCAATTATGAACCGGTAAATATTAATTTGGATTGAATAGCACATTTGGTAACATATAATTTATAAAGCTTGTATGTAAGTCAAATAATAAGATTCAAGTGGATGACTCAATATATGGGAGTGCAGTTCAGTTGGGTTAAAAGGGCAGCAAATGGTCTTGCATGTGTCTTAGCAAAACAAGGGGTGGGGAGGAATCAGTTGTTTTGGGCTCAATTGTAATAGTTTTTTTGTCTGTGGAGAGTTAAGAATGTTTACCTCTCCCTATCTTGTAATTGTTTTTAAATATTTCTAATGAATTTCTGTTATTGATCAAAGAAAAACAAGAAAAAAGATATAAGTCAAATGATACATGCAAAGTGGAAGAAGATGAGTCATCACAGTTTAAAAGGACTCAGAAGTGCCAAATTAACACCGGAAGATGCATTTGGTTGTGATGATTTATGAGCAACAGCTTTCTTAAAATTTGTTAGTTCTGAAAGGAATTTGAAAGAACCAAAGGTAACCATTTGGACATCATGAAGTAGCAAATATGCTATCTTGGAACTTTTCAAAATTGGCACTTGAGCGTTCCTTCTCTAGATTCAGTTCTTAGCTTTGAGCACTAAGTTGCAGGCATCCTCTAATAGTTATCCATGCAATGTTTATCCTGAACTGTAGACGCTGGAAAAAGTTCCTCTAACCAATTTGAAGAAAAATAACTTGTCTCCCACATGGAAGAGATATGTTAAATGTTGCAAATTTGTCACCTTTATAATGCATATCATATATTATTTTTTTTAAAAACTACTATCTTTTGTTCCAGATTGCCTAAATGAAAACCTGAATACAGTTAACGTCTCTGGCCAATATGCAAATGGATTCTGTAGATAACTTTTGCCCTTTACTCTTTTTGCTCTTAAACACCCATGCATGCATTAATGTAGTTATTTTACTAAAAATGCCATTTTCTAATATCTCGTTGTTTATCCTTGTTTAACTTGACTATGCAGAGATTCCATGCTAGTATTGAACATGTCAGGGAACAGTCCAAATTCACTCTTGGGCTTCTGAATACACTTCAGGAAGAGTCACTCAAACTTGAAAGACATGCAAGTGAGGCTCACGAGATTCAGACAAAGAGCATTGCTGAATTTCAGAAGGTTTATAAGGTACATTATGGAACCTAAGTTGGACACAAGTGTTTTTGTTTTTTTTTATTTTTTTGAATTATCTGATTTTCCTTTGAACGTGACTTTGCAGGAGCAGTCAAAATCTGAAGCAGAGAAACTTTTAGCTGATATGACATCATTAGTTTCTAATCACATCCAACGCCAAAAAGAGTTGGTCTGTTTAAATGCCCTTAGTGTCTCTTACACTTCAATGTCTTGGCTTCTGTTAGTTTGCTTGATAATGGGACATGCAGGTGGATGCAAGGCTTGTGGGTTTGAGAGATGCTGCTACTGGAAACAAGACATTTTTGGATGCACATGTATCATCAATGGAGGGTATTACAAATGATGCCAAAAGAAAGTGGCAAGCATTTTCTATACAATCCGAGAATGATGCTAAAGATGGTGCTGATTTCTCTGCTGCCAAACATTGTCGTATGGAGTCTTTCCTACAGCAATGGTCAGTTTTCTCTATTCTGGGGCCTGAATGATTGGGAGCCCTATCTATTGTTAAAACTATTTTTCTTGTTTTTTTCTTTGTTTAATGATGTTTAATATTTTACGTAATACTCTGTGAGGCCATGGCACTTTAGTTACTTTTCATTTGATTTTTGTATTTATTTGTTACAGTATAAGCACTGTAGAAAATGCTTGTAAACACTACAAGAGGACAAATGAAGCTGTGAACGAGATGAATGGCAACCATGTTTCAGCTGTGGCTTTGCTTGTCAGGTTAGTCATTGTTATTGTTTCCTTCATTTATTTAACTCTTTAATCTATGGCTAATAATAGGTTCAGTTTGCAGTCTGATTTTAGTTACCTAGAATATTTGATCTATTTAGAGTGGGTTAGTTTCTACCATAATTGTCAAGGCGATGCCTAGGCAGGCACCTAGGCGACAAGGTGCCCTTGGAGGCTCGCCTTGCCTAATAGCCAAGCAGTTTTGTATGTTGTGTTATAAAATACTTTTATATTCTTAATTTTTGGAGATTATAATTATAAAATAGACATTATTAAACTAAAATATTCATATTGCGTTTATATATTAATTTCTTATTATTTTATTATTTGTGGGGTTAATCAACACAGACTTCAAAACCAGAACGGATAAGGAAGAAAAATTGTCTAATCAACACTTTTTCTTCTTCTTCTTCCACCGTTTCTTTTTTTCTTTTCCTATAACAAAAATAGCGGTTCAGCCCCTATAAGTTTTACATTTTTTTCTTATTTTTTCTCATGAATATGTTGATTTTCTGTACTTTAACACAAAGTTTATACTTTTCATATGAAAATTATGGATAATTAAGGAAATATGGTTATGGAACCTAGTGAACTACCTTAGGATAGATGTTTTTACTTAAAAAAATCCTTTGCCTAGGCAAATAGGTGATGAGGTGCCACCCTGTTGCCTAGCCTTGCCTTGGTGCCTTCAAAACTATGTTTTCTACCCATCTGCCATGCTAGTTGTACTGAAAATATGTTCTAATTAGCATATTGGAGTCATTAATCGTTTGCTTTGCCAGCATTGTCATCCTGGATATAGTGGAATGGGGTGACAGGATTTGTATAACTGATCCTAGTTCTTTGTGATGTGGCTTTATTGATGTATTTTTGGCTTTGTTGAGTTGAATTGAGTTCAGTTGAGTTTGTCAATATTATCAATTTATCATTATCATGAGTGCAACATTTTGTGCAACACCTTTTCCCATTCTTTATGCAGGAATGCCTCTGAAAGCAATGAGCAACATGATGCTGAAATTTGTTCTGCAAGGGATGCAGCAGAGAAAGACGTGGTGAAGAATAGTGAAGATATTCTTCAGCAGTTTGAAAGTAAGCTTCTTCTGTGCTAATATAATTTCCTCAGTTGCATACATTTCGTCAAAGCGGAGAGACATCAAATCTACCCTCCCTTTTCTTTTTATCACTAATTCCTGTGGATGTTCGCACTTGGTTAATTGAACCTTTTCATTTCTTTGCTGAAATGTTGTCAGATGTGACTACTCACCTATCAACAGTTGTCTGGGTTTTATTACAAAGATTATATCTTTGTTTTTATGAACTAGAAAGGTTTTGATTGGAAGTTGCTTATGTTTTCTATACAAGTAAAAATGGAGCCTTCTGAGTAATTAGTTCTCTATTTTTTTCTTCACTTATAGTGCAAGTGGGTTTACTGCTTTTGCTGGAAGATGAATGCACACAAAAATGGAGCCTTCACTTATTGTGTGGATTTAAAATTTTTGATTGCTGACTTTCAAAATGTTCCTATAGGTTTATCAGGGGAAGAACGTGGGTCGATTTGTAACATCATGACGGCTGTTGAGGCTCATAGAGATACCATGCATAAGCTTCGAGAGGACCATTTGGGTCAAACAGCTGAGATTGAACAGAGAGCACAGAACACCTTCCAGCAGAGATATATGGTAAGCTGACTCATCCCCCAAGTTTTCAGTATTATAACTTAGGGAAAATGAAGTCTTCCGCACTTCTAACCTGTGCAGATTCATTTAAATATTAAATAATGATGCCTTCTGTTACTCGGAAAATAACCAACCATCAAGTCTCGAATGTCATGTTTGTGTAAATATTGAAAATACTGAATCTTCAATTAATAAATGTAATATCAGGTAATGGGAAGAGATATTAAAATATCTAGTGTATCATGGAGCTTTTTTTTTTTTCGATAAAATTGTGTATCATCGAGCTTGAGGTCCAGATTTGTTCAGTTAATTCTAGACCCGTTTAAGCATTCACAAATCACCAACAATCAAAATTACCTTTAGAGCTTGATGGTAAAAAATGTTGACATGTAAAGTACTGTACATCTGACGTCTTGTATCGCTTTTTAACATCTGCTGTTATTGTACATATGTATTTATTTTAGCTTGTCAGTTTTTATATTAGATATTGTTCTTCAATTTGAGTTTCGTTTAAAACAATTTATAAAAACAATGAAGAAACCACACTGGTTTTATACTTTCATTACTATGTATGGAAATTGTTGGAGACAGTTATAGACCAGTTGTCTGATGTTTTCTCGTTGTTAGATCAACTGCAATATCACAAGGTGAACATGGTGAAATGTTTTTTTTTTCCTGTTTTTTCTCTTTATTTGCTTTTGTTATTTTGCTTTTTCTTTGACCAAATAAATCTGCAGGACTATGAACCGACTGGTACGACTCCAACAAGGACTGAACCAGAGGTTCCGACAAAGGGGACGATTGAGTCGTTACGGTCAATGCCAATGGAAGCCCTCCTTGAGGAGTTCCGGGAAAACAACCCGTATGAACCATCGGTTTCAAAGGAGCAAAAGCCTTCTACAATATCACGCTTACCTCTCAGTCAACTCAATTAATGTTGTGATTTTTCTCCTGCCAGATTTCTTTTTGATGTGTAATTCTTCGTAATTTTTTTACCTTTTTATTTCTTGCTTTGCTGTTATTATTGTAATTGAAATGGACGAGAATGGGGGGCCGTGGAGGCTCCTTTGAGGGCCAAAATGGGGTGAGAATTGCTTTTTTGAAAAGTGGGTGAGAATGGTGTATTTGGGGACTTCATCGAGGGCCATTACGGATTTCCGTTAATAAATCTCAGCTCGGGATTTATGAAACAAATGGGTCTGTTGTAATTTGTAAAATTGATGGAAAGCTTCAGAGTTTGGCTTAATGACTGGGTTGTTAAATCTTAAATTATGAACATTTTCTTCTGTTAAATCTTTTGTTGATTCTTTTGAGTATTTATTCTTACATTTTCACCGTTTTCAACCAAATGACCAATTGATTACTTTGTTTCTATTTACATGATCCAAATTCAGAGAGATCTTTTATTTCATTTTTTTTTTCCTTTTTTTTGTAGTTTATTCCATGTTTGGACAAGGTTGCGGGGAATTACGGCTGTGAGGTTGAGGGGGCATTCAAAGAGACCGGAGGAGCAGATCCCATTCTGCATTCAAATAGGTTAGATACCGGATCTGCTCCTCACATAGTGCACTGTGCACCTCATACCAACCTCACAAGCACATCCCATTATGTATCGGGAATATCTCCCGTATTTATGAATTATTATTCATGGGAGATGTTTCAATGCATGGTGGGATGTGCCTGTAAGGTCAGTGTGAAGTGTGCTGAACGAGGAGCAGATCTGATCTCGGGAAGTTAAGGTTTAAAATATTGGTTTCATCAGAATTGGATTTTTCCTTTATTTTTTTTTTGAAATTTTCGTAAATATAGTACATTAAAAAACATACGCATCCAATAACAATTCAATACCATTTCAATTCAAACACCGAAATATATAGACATGCTATTGATTAATTAAATGAAAGAATGCATTCTTCCTAATTTTTTATTTCAATTAGTTCATTCCATGTCCAATGCAAGATATCAGGTATTTTTGCAGATGGAAACTCTCACGAGCAATTTGGTTGAAAATGAAAGAATTGGAAGTGAAATTCTTAATTCCAAAATTTGCTTCCAATGGAGTGGTCCATGTACCGTGTGTCCAAGATAACCAGATAAGAGATTAAAATGGTAGAAAAAAGGAGACGAAGGAAAATGTAGAAAACATAGAAGGTTGGGTACAATCAAGGTTCAAAATGTTGATATGTCCGATATGCTGGTAGGGGTGTATTGGGTGAATCGATACCTTGTTTTTTACTATTTTTTTTAAATTTTTTTTCCAAAATTGGTTTAGGGGGGCCAGTTTAGGGCTCCTCTACCCTTGAATTGGTCAGACTCCCGATACACCCAATGTAGGGGCATATAGGAAGGGTCCTGGAACGATACGTATTGGCCGATACGGGCCGATATGTATTGATATTTTGAACCTTGGGTACAATCTACGAGATGGGCGGCGAAATGAAAGAGGGCGTATGTTAATTAGTTCACAATTGTTTGATTGTATGACGAGAAAAATTAGAAACAGAGGGTGGGTGGTACTGTGGTTCAAAGTTCAAAGTATTGGACATGCTGTGTATGGAAAGGCAAATTTAAGAGATGTATCGAGATAAGCCTTGGATATGCATGGATATGAATGAAAAATGAAGATACATATGGAAATGTTATAAATACTCCAATAAATCATAAATAAACATCAATATCATTAAATATAACACATAAATGAGATATTTATGCATAAAGATAGCATGTTTTAGTGAGTTTTATGAAAAAAAAACATATTATAATCAATATACGGGAAGAGAAACATACTATCTAATAAAGTACTTAATTCATTCCCAATCTTCCAAGTTCCATTCTAATTTTCTAAAATTGAATAGATTTATGGACATAATAGATCAAGTAATTATTTTGCATGTTTCATTCTAATTTTCTAAAATTTAAATAATTATTTGTTTTTATTCAAATAATTATTTTGCATATTTTATTCTAATGATTAAATTAAAATTAAGAAAAGTAAATATGCAACAAAAAATTGAATGGATTTATGGACATAATAAATCAAATAATTATTTTGCATGTTTCATTCTAATTTTTCTAAAAATTAAATAATTATTTATTTTTATTCAAATAATTATATTGCATGTTTTATTCTAAAAATTAGGTTAAATTTAAAAAAAGTAAATATGTAACAGAAAAATTGAATGGATTTATGGAAATAATAGATCAAATAATTATTTTGCATGTTTCATTTTAAAAATTGAATAATTATTTATTTTTATCTAAATAAATATTTTGCATGTTTTATTCTAAAATTTAAACTAAAATTAAAAAAGTAAATATGTAACAAAAAATTGAATGGATTTATGGACAAAATACATTATCCTTATATTTACTGTAAATATTTATTATTAGAATTTAGATAATAGCAAAAAAATAGAGAAATAATTTAATATTTATAATCTAAAAAAAAAACAAATTGATATATATATATATATATATTTATATAATTCCAAAATAAAAAAAATAAAAAACTCAATTATTTAGAAGAAATTTTAATTGATCTATGGGCATGATAGATCATCCATAGATTTACAACATAATCAATTTCTAGAGGTAGATCACAAGAAAACCTAAACTTTTAATTTTTTTTCAGATTTTTTACTATTTTAGAATATCTTCGAATATTCAGAAAGATCTACATATAGCAGCAAAATAAGTGGGATTTTTTGCACAAGAATAGCAGATCAACATACATAAAGTTGCTTTTAAGCATAAAAAAAAACCCAAAAACATTGGCTGAAAATGTAAAAAAATTGAAATCACACACTTATTTTCACTCCATTTTTCACAAGTTGAAAAAGTTGTTGGATTTTGCAAGTTTATAGATGTTTTGGCTGATTTTTACAAGATTTGAGTATCAAGGAAGGTTAAAGAATCTTTTTGGAGGGTTTGGGGAAGGAGGGCTTCTGAAATGGGTTTAGAAACCCTTTCAAAAACCCTCTTTCAAAACCACTTCTATTTACGATTTTCGCAAGACAAAAGTTGTCGTGTATTGGTTGATACATGACTGAAGCTCATCAATACAATATCGATACAATGTCGATATGCCTTCAGCACGACAAAAAGGAATAGTACCACTTATTTGGGACCATTCTCCATGCTGGAAACCCCAATATATGATATGTATCGGCCAATACATGCCGATTACGTGACGAAATTTTGAACTTTGGTCCGATTGGTTGGTTGGTACTTGGTAGGTATATCTGAAGGTGGGTTTTAACCTTTGAATTGAAGGTTGCAAAGAGAAAAAGGAGGATTAACAGATGAAAATTCCTAATTGATTGCAATTTATCTAAGGAGGGTATACTATAAAGTTGTTGGATGAATCACAAGGTCTTGTTTGGGGCCTAATCCATTATAGACTTAAGTTTTAATCTTCAACCTCATATCATCTAGGCAATAAGTATTGATTTTTTTTTATGGTATTTGATAATTAGAATCGATTAAACACAAGGTTTTGAAGTTTTAATCTGGACACAATTACTAAACTTATAAGAAAAACATAGCAGAACTAACTCTGTTCATATATCGAGAAAGGAGCCAGCAAGGATGCTCCACTATCATCAACTTCCCTTTATTACCAACACCATAGTGCCACTTGCGACCAAAGAATCACCTATTTCTAGAGTGTGACACTCATACCTTGTTTTTCTCCGGAAAACCACTTTAGAGAACCACCATTCCCTCTCCCTAGAGATTCCATTTCTTTATTAAATCTCCTCCATAGGTTTCTTGAAGTCAGGCTTTTGGCTTTGTGCTATATGGTATATAAAGGTATCTTGTTGGGAGTTGAATCTAGGGGTATCATTGAACCGGTTTTGGGTTGGACCCATTCAAATCAAAATCAATTTGGATGGACTAATAAGATATATTGAATTGGATCAGTTAGTCTAAACTTAATGGTCCAAAGTATTTATGGGATTGGATTGGATCTGATCCATCTACAATGGATTTATATTGGATTGGGGCAGACTGAGCCAATATCTAGTCTATTAATAGAAGATAATAAGAATACAGGTGTCAATGGACCAGGTTTGGGTTGGAATGAGTCTAAATTAAAACCAATTTGAACAGATAGGATGGTCTAACTAGACATTGAATTGGACTGATCCAAAATGGTCTAAAGTATTTATTGGATTGGACCTGATCCATTTATAATGGTTGAATTACAAAAAAAAGGGGCAAAATAGTCCGATAGTTTGAGAATTTTTAAATGTTTAACAACCACATAATAGTTACATAAGAATCTTTTTAAAAATTAACTGACAGACTGAAATAAAGGGGGCAATGTGTCAAAATCTAACAATTCTAGGGTGTCATTCACAAATACAAATTCAGGGGGACGGCTAAGTGTTACAACCCCAAAGTACAGGGTGGTTTTCTGAGTTATTTATTATTTTGTATTGAATCATTGCAGTAAATATCAATTAATACAAATTATCTTGGATCTGGCTGAAAAAATGGCCAAAAAGGGAAATTCTCTTCCAAACAGGCCTACCTGGAGGCTACCAGTTTTTTGACGTTGTGTCCAAACCTTGCTGCCCAACAGAGAGCTTGCTTTTAGCTAGGTCGGAAGCTTTTCCTTTGTGATTCTGCTGTTAGCCACTTAGCCCCTCTGGGCCTGATACCTTTGGATGCATCAGCTGGTTCAATAATTCTCTGCTGTTGCTGGGTTTTCTTGGAAACTCTAGGCAAGGTCCAGTTGGCAGAATCAATGGCTGTTTATAAAGCTCTTCGGAAAGCGGCCCAAGAACGATGGAGGAACATTATGATTTGTTCTGACACTCAAACAGTGATTCAAGCCCTACAAATAGACCATCGTTCCATCTCTTGGGCCCTTAACTTTTTGCTTTATTCCTAGGAGATATAATGCATTAGAGAATAATAATCTATTCAAGGACCTTTTAGGTTGAATGTTTGAATGGTTCCTTGAGATTGTATTAGAGCTTGCTTGATCAAGTCGCCTAGTGTTAGATTCTTGTTGCCCCATTAAAGTTAATAGATTTCAGCGCAACGTATAAGCTTGTTCACACTTTGATCCTAATGGGCTTTTGTGTGATAGAGAATGCTAGATAATGAAAATCTATTCTAGCATTCCATCTAACAGCTTAAGCCTTAAGGTTGAATGATTCCTTGAGATTATGCATTCATCAAATGGCTCAAAGGCCCCAAACTGCTATATCTTCTGCTTCTCAGCGTACCTTGTTGGATCAGAATCCTAATGGTAGGGGTGTCAACGGTATTCGAAAATTCGATTTCGAATTCGATATTCAACATAATCGAATCAAATTCAGATAATTCGAATATCTAATCGGTCGAATTCAGATATCTTATTTTTACCGAATAGTTAATCGGATTCGAATTCGGATATGACCTGATTCGATTCGATAAATATCCGAATTCGACCGATTATTTAATTCTTACATATAATATATAAAATATTTTATATAATTCATATATAATAATTAAGTTATATAAATAATTTATATACTTTATATTAATAAAACATTTATTTTTTATATTTATTAATTATCTAAAATAATTAATTAATCTAATTCGAATTCGAATATTTAATCAGATTCAAATTCGGATATTAAATTTCAATATCCGTTGGATAGCGAATAAATTCAGATATCTGATTTTCTAATCGGATTCAAATTCGATCCGTTTACACCCCTACTTATGCCATATCACAACTTTTATCTACTTTTGATAGCTAATATCTATATTATATTTTATTATATTATACTACTTCTAAAAGTGCAAATAGCCTTTCTTTCTGGAATTTTCATCGAACAGATTCTACCCCTACATGTCTATGCAATATAGAGGGCATATATGTAATTTACTCCTACAATAATTAAAACTAAAAGGCAACAGTTTTATATCCCACAAAATGTTCCCTCCAACTTCACAATTTTATCTCCCAGAAACACCTCTCACATTTGTATTCAAAGAGACAACTGTTTTATCTCCCACGATCTATTCCCTGCAACTTCACATCAAGAAAAGGGGCGGTGATGGCAGTTTTTATTGTAAAGTCTATTGCATATATAGGCATCTTCCTTTGCACTTCATCGCTTAAAAAAACCAAACATTGAGAGCAGACTACGTTGAATTTCTTTTATCCTTTACATCTCTTGTCTTGGCTACAAATGGAAAGGATAGGAGCAAGAAACATGCTCAAGAAGAAGTATAGAAGGTTAAGAGATTCTTTGTGTTGAACAGGTTTTAGAGACACCTGCGATTGTAGAAGATTGGAAATTAACGAGCCGTCGTCCTATTCGTCTCTAGGGAAGAGGACAAAGCTGATGGGTGAATAGGAGAAGAAGTCGGTCTGGGTTCCCAAGTTCGAAATGGAAGACTTTGAGGAAGAAATCAAATTCACGAGCACTCTGGTAGTGCTCCCACCTCCTTGTTATAAGAAAAAAAGAGAAAAGAAAAGAACAAGGAGAAAGTAGCTTAGACCTGACATCGACTCTCTAACACCATCTTTCACAATCGTGTACAAAAAGAGAAAGAAATAAAAACAAAAAAAATTGATTGCAAACCTCTCATTTCTTTCCTTGACACCCATTCTTAATTGATTGACTATTTTTTTCCTATAATAACCGTGCAAATGACAAATTATATTTGATTTGAATGGAAGCTTCAAGATGGATCAAAAGACCCGTTGTTATTTTTCATTTTTTTCTATAAGAAAAGAATTGGAAATTTATAAACAATGTGTCATTGGCCGAAATAAGAAAAATGGCGGTTTTTATCATCGAGTCTATTGCAATCTGTTATCATTGTTTCAGGATCCTTTGTTTGGTAGAAAAATCATCAAGGATCATTTGTATCCGAATCGAATCCAAGTCCTTTAGTTATTCTTTTCCAGACTAACTAAACTAAGAACTCAAG
The DNA here is from genome assembly GCF_000365185.1 of Nelumbo nucifera. The sequence continues at coordinate 655,906 of NW_010729143.1, read as the reverse complement.
CAATGTAACTTTGTTGGATTTTTATTTGTTACGCTGGAGCTTTTCCTCCAAAGACGGTATTGATATAGTTGGGATATATAGCTTGCCTTTATTTCTTTCTCATTATTCATCCTTTGCTTTTTAATCATAAAACTATCTCATGGATATATAGCTTGATTTTGATCTTAATCTTAGGAGGTTGTTTAGAATCCTGAAGTTAGAAACATGTATCAATACAAATTTAAATACCTTACTAACAGATGTTTATAACTTTAGAATTTTGGAGATACCTACTAAAAGAGTTAATGCAAATATATACTTTGCTTTCTTTCAAACAAGCAACATGTATTAGGGAAATTGCACTTAACAAATGTTATTGAAATGATTTTGCAGTCAAAGCATCAACAATATTATTGAGCATACATTGATTTCAAGAGGCTAGAGGATATTATTGAGTTCGCTGAGTTCTTTGATGGACATATTTTTGTTAATGAGAAGGGTAATTCGATGAAATATATTCATCTATGCTTTAAAAGTTATTTTAAAGGCTTTTCTTTATTTATTTGGCTTTTGAATTGGTACTAAATCTATGCCATTGCTTTTGAGAGGGGGAAAGTTGTATTGCATTAGGAGTGAAACATGGTTGGGAAAATGTTATGGGATATGAATTTGATCCTATGGTTTGATCTATTTTCTATAATAAATTGTTTTTTTTTGTCATTTATTTAATGTGACTAGGCCCAAATGGTTGATGTAATTTGCACAAGTTGCATTTTTTTTATCAACAGAAAAGGAATTTTATTTAATTGAAGATTAAGAATTACAAAAGACATGTGGTGTAGGTTCCACCCCTTTACAACGTGTTGCAAAGTCATGGTCCAAGAAAGATGGCCGTGAAGGAACAATATTCAAAGGTATGTTTTTACTTAGTTGTTTATCCCTTAATGTAAATTTCAATATTTTCTTGTACCACATATAAAGTTTATCTACTGATAGCCAAATATATCCAATGCATTGCTTCACAATGGGTGTATTGTGAATATATGATATTATAGATGTGGTGAAATTTTTTCTAATTCTTTTTATTTTTTTATACTAATCATTATCGTAACAATCTCCTATGTACAACGCACATGCACACTTATTAGTAATCTTTTATTTAACAAAAAAAAGCAGGTAATACAAATCAGATACAGTACAAGTACGACTAGCATGTGTGGAATGGAGAAAACATTAGCAATTTAGTGAAACATCACCCCTTGAAATAGAAAAAGCATGATGTGATGTATGTAATTTATTACAAATGGTGGTGTATTCATCTTGAGTCTGAACACACCAACCTCACAATGCCTCCCAGCTACACATTGGAAACATCTCCTATATTTTGTATTATTATTCTTAAGAAGATGTTCCTAATACAAGATAGGATAGGGCTGTAAGGTTGGTATGAGGTACGATGCTTTGTGAGGAGCAAATCCCGATCCATTTGGCGAGCTTGTGTGGAATGTGTGGACACCAATACCATTGCATATCCATATTTTAAACTTTGATAGTAGTTTTAAATCAATCTTATTAACCCAATTGAAGCCTTTTTGATAACAATTGGAATGGGTGAACTGAATGGACTTATTCCGTTGTCTTTTACTAGATGAGTTATTATTAAGGAGGTTATGAGTTCTTTGATGGCTGAAACTTCGATTGGATTAATTACTAAAGGAAGAAACAATAAATCTTTAAATTTAGTCACTTTAGTTGTTATCAAATAACAGCCTCTAAGCTTACTAAGTCAGAGCGTTTTTTTAAAGCGAATAGAAAACGAAGAAATTAGGTGCTTTCCTCATATCACCTATTGTTGGTGTTGATTTTTTTTTTTCCCAGCAAAAAATCATTGTGAATTGTGTCAAAAAACTTTTTCTCTTGTTATAAAAAAGAGGAAACCCTAGTGAATGATGAGAGTATAAGACTGTACCTCTTTATTTCTAAAATGTTTTAGGAAAATGTACGAAAATGCCTAATTAAGAATTCTAAATTCCGGTCCAGTCATAGCAGAATCGAGAGACATTAGATCTACTTTTTGAAATGTTAGGACAGACTTGTACACAACAAAGGAATTATTGTTTTCATTGATTTGGTGTGGGGCCAATATTGCTTCCATGTCAGTCTCTCAATTTATCCTTAAAAGGACAAAGTCTAAAATGATCTTATTACAAAGCATGCCTCATTTGAAGAAAATGCAATCTCATCATGGTAAACGTTTAATAGGTTTGCACATATGGCCTAATATCTGTCAAATGGCTATTAAGGAGATGGTGTATACACAATAACTAATACTATTATATTATTATCCTTAAGTTAATTGTGATGAAACAATATTATACATTTGTGGCAGTTTTTGCATGTTTTCAAATTTGAAATTATCCCTTTAATCTCATATTGGTAAAGTTTTACTAAGTTGACACATTTGGCCCATATTTGCCAAATGGCCACTATGAGTTGATTGCAATGAAACATATTGATAAAATTTTATGTCATTGTCTTTGAGTTGATTGCAATGAAACATATTATCAAAATGAGGGATGGTCATATTCTCCTCAATCAACTTAGCCAATACTCTAAACCCATCTTGATAAAATTTTATCAAACTAGCAATCAGGGCATATAATGCCATTATAAGAGGATAACCAAAATATAACACCACCATACCTAGCACATATTTCTTTCATTATCAAATAATATTATATATTTATAATAGTTTTTGTATGTCTTTAAATTTAAAATTAACCTATTAATTCCATCATAGTAATTTTTTACCAAGTTGGTTGATATGACCCTGTATCGTTAAATGGCCATTAAGGAGAGTGAGCAAACAATAATCAATATTATTATGTAATTGTCTTTGAATTAATTGTCATGAAATGTATTATCCAAGTGGTGATGGTCATGTCCTTCCCAATGAATTTAGCCAACATATTGAATTAATCTTAGTCAAGTTTTACTAATATAATACTGAACTCATATACGACCATTATGGGAGGAGCAATCAAAGTGTAACTAACACAATTATATCTAATATATATTTGATTTATTATTAAACAAAATTAAACAATTATTATGACTACCACATGTTCTCGTATTTCTAGATGGAGAGAATGCAATGATTGGGGAAAAGAGGGAGGAAGAGAGAGAGAGATGAAAAGATTCAAATGAGTCCTGTTTTGTAATAAGGACATTTTAGTCTTTGTCTTTTCAAGGTGAAATGGGGTTTTGAAAAGTTTTATTTTGAAGAATTCAAAATTCTTATTAACCATTTGGCAGATATTAGGCCATATGTACTAACCTGATAAACATTTATTAGGATGAGATTGCATTTTCTTCAAACATTTTTTTTCGAATGAATCATGTTTTGTAATAAGGGCATTTTACTCTGTCTTTTCAAGGGAGAAATGGGAGATTGGCATGGAAGCAATATTGGCTTGACACCAAATTAGTCAAGACAATAATTCCTACGTAGTGTGGGAATCTATCCTAACTTTTCAAAAAGTGATGGATTCATACCTTTCTTGATTCTGCTATGGCTGGGCTAGAATTCATAATTCTGAATTGGGCCTATTTGTACTTTTCCCAAAGTTTTATAGTACTTTTTTATGAGATGGTTTTATTTACCGTGAAATGGGGAGTCTCGGACCACCTGCCAACAAAATATGTTCCAACATCAATACCAATATCATATGACACTGGTGGATCCCACTTTTATGGTGGGCCTCAGTTTCATAATAAGATGTGTGGTGTGAGATCAAGATGAGAGGGTGTTAGAATGTGTTTTGTTGGCAGGATATCCCAATTCACTGTGAACTGCGACTGTTTACTCTTTTTACAATTATAGTGAAAGCTTGGAATAAGGATTGGGTTGTATTAGGGTTGATCATACGAGGGATAGATTCAAGGGTAAAATACAAAACCCTTGCCTGAAGTTTCTGACAATCATAAAAATCTCACCTATAGTTTCATTTTAGGGGGTCTGAGTCTGATCGAGTTTATGTCGGTGGAAATTCCTTTCACCTTTTTATTTTTTGCATTTTCTGTTTCTTTAGCAGCATCTGGACTCGGACTTACATTTGTGTATTTGAAACTGAATTTCATGTTGTTTATGTTTTACTTAGACTCTGTAATTTAGTCCTTTGTGTGAGACGGCCGGTGCTTGAGCTGAATTTTTTTTTGAATTTTTGTAAGTGATTCTTTAAGAAGAAATGAAGTATATATTTTGTGAATATATAATTTCCAGGAATTTTAGTTTTCTTAACAATTATTATGTAAATTCTTTCTAATTTTCTTGCTGATTCTAACTTCTGTTTATTTTTATATTCTAGATATTGCTAATATCAACAAGTAGGAAAGCTAGATTTGTTAGCTTTTCAACTTTTACATTTACTGTTGGATCTTTTAAATTCTAAATCTTCTCCTTTTCTTGGTTTAACCGATGTTTCTGTAACTCCACGCTTGTATCGGTAATTAATTGGTTCTTGTTTTAATCAATCTTTCCATTCTGTGGTTTTGGGTCTCGAGGAAGATGAAGAATGTTTGAAAAATGGTAAAATAGGTATTTTGAAAAAAAAATGATCATCTCTTTAACATTTTTCGTCTTGGTTATTAAGGAAAGAGAAGTATTTATTAATTTTATCAAAAATAGAAGGAATGTTTTTGCTAAAATAAAACTATAGGGGATATTTTTATGATTGTCAAAAACTTCAGAAGAGGTTTTTATATTTTACCCTATATTCAAAATCATGGTTCTTGTGATTAAACGGTTCGGCCTACTCAATAACAAAGTTGCATTAGGAAAATAGGGAAATATTTGCATTCTAACCTTCATGCTTTATAATTTTACATATATCTCATTATTTTTCATTTTGCATTGATCTTTGTTGATTTTCTAGACTGATTGCATTCCTGCCCCCACAGTTAAGAGCAATCTAAAACTATGAAGGAGCAAAACTTCCCTTGTTTCACCTAAAATTTGGACAAAATTAATTCATTGTATTTTAGGCTTTTCAATTTAAAATCCAAAAATTTTATTCAGATAGGACAAAATTAAAAAGGAAATCAAAATATGAAGAGTCTTGAATAGGAGGTGTAATCAAGCAAGTCGAGTTGAGTATCTATTGGAGCTCAAGCAGTTTCGACATCAAATTCAACTCGAGTTGATACTTTCGAGCTACTAAAGTTCATTTGAGCATGGCTTGACTTGAGTCGATTATAAATAAATTGGTATTAAAAAATAATAAATAAACTAATATTATACATATTAAAATATTAAAAATAAAAATATATTATGAAAGTTGAATACTGATTTATTTATTTATATTATAGATAGGTTAATATAAAAAAACTAATATCTATTTTATTATAAATACAAATATATTAAAAAATAAGCCTAATTAGGCTTGCAAGCCACTTGAGTAGGATATTGCGAAGCTCGAATTCGGCTTGACCAACTACTTGACTTGAACTTAATTACTTTGAACTAAGTTCAACCATTTAGTGAGCCGATCTCGAGTAGCTTGTGACTAGCTCGCCTCAAACTTGATTACTTCGAGTTGAGTTCGAGCATTTAGCAAGTTGAGATTGAGTAGCTCACAAGTAAGCTTGTCTTGCTCACACCCCTAGTCTTGAATTAAATAAAAAATACAAAAATATAAAATGATTTTATTCCATTTTTAAATTTTGAGAGTCTAAGGGTAGTTTTATACTAGGAATGGCAAAGGGGTAGGGCGGGGACAGGGGGCCACTCCCCATTCCCGTCCCCAAAAAATCCCTATCCCTGTCTCCATTCCCATCCCCATTGGCGGGGACAAGGTAATCCCCATCTCCGCGGGGATCCCTACTCCCTATGATTTTTTATGATGTCAATTATTATTTTTATTTTAATTTTAGTTAAAAAATTAAAAATAAAATAGTTAAAGCTTACAATCCTATTAAAAAAGATCAAAATATATTTAAACATATTTAATCATATTTTTTAAAATATTAATATACAAAGATATATATATATATATATATATATATATATAAGCAGGGATCCCCACAGGGCAGGGATCAGGGATCCCATGGTGTGGGGAGTATTCTCCCTGTCCCTGTGGGGGGGAAATCATCCCTATCCCCACCCATTCGGGGCAAGTCTCTGTGACGATTGGAAAAATGGGAAATATTATCATCCCTATTTTCTTTAAATTGGCATCCCTAGTTTAAATTAGTAGTTTTAGGTTGCTAATTTGCCATAAAGGTTAAGGCTATAGGTGTGGCCATATATAAGGATAAGGGATGAATGTAAAGCCCAAAAAGATGGGAAAAATATGTAAGGTAAACTCTACATACACCCCAAATTTTGGAAGTCTATTAGTTAATTCCCTAATTCTTTGTGTGTGTGTTCACAGGTGTGTCAGATTCTCCCCCAAACTTTCCCCCGTTTAGTGCACAAATCATTTTGTTGGCATTCTATCAAAGAAATGGACGGAGTATTGCCCATATGCCTTGTTAGATATTTCAAAATTAAATCCTAAAATGCAAATGCTCTTTTTTCATTGTAGGTTGATTTGCGCTTTTCCATCATCATCTTTGAAGTAGGGTTCTGAACCAGTAAATTGGAACGTCATAACCAGCCAATTGATCTTGAAAATCCAAGTGATGTGCACAAGGTTTCAAGGAATCCAGGCCGTATATGGAAGATAGATAAAAGTAAATATATGATCCTAATATTTGTTAAGTAAGCTTTGTTCAGGCTCCATTTGGTTGGAGTACAAATACAAATATGTAGTGTGCAAAAATAAAAATATTTGGTTCATATGAGTGGAAAATGGTTTAAGATTTACAGACCCACTTTGCACTTAGCTCATTTGTTTTGAAAGATGCAAATAAGAATATAATTTTTGTGGATGTTTGGCATTTCCACCAATGCAAATAAAACTGTTTCTTGCTACCAAATGGTGTTCCAGCTACTCCCACCATTAAACAAATATAAAAAAAATAACAAGCTGTCCGGGCATACAACGGGCATCTTGGTAAAAAATAACAACATAAAAACAACCAGCTACTCCCACCATCAATGCAAATACAACCGTCTCTTCTACCAAGTAAACCAGTTTCTCTCTCTTCTTCACGCCAACGACACTATTCTTTTTGAATAGGAACTATAGAGCTTCCAAAAGGCATAGAAATAGCTGCCCGGGCATCCTGCCACATAAAGGAACAAAAAAAAGTAGTGACATAAACCCTCTAATAAATAGGCCTAACAAGCTCCAACATTGAATTCAGACCCGCATACATCTGAAGCACCTATTCGACTTAACATCTTATTACTTCAGTTCAAACCTCCTGAACCATTTGACTCGGACGGTTGAATCGTTAACTAGAAATTGGTGATAAAAGTGGTTCTGAGTTAGTTTTTAAAATCTTGTTTCAAGGTGGTCTCTTGAAATTTGAAAGTAATGAATTAATCATGATCCAAGTATATACAGCCAACAATTCAACCGGATTTAACCATTAAATCATGTTTTTCAAAACCAGACCGAACTGGACAGTCGAACTTAAAACTGAGGACTCCGTTTTACCCCAGAACCATGGTTTTTGAAACCGGCTCGGCGACTGAACCGGTCAGGAGTCTGGTTACCGGGTCAAATGGTCAGCCCATTTTGGCAAAAATAAAAAATTTAAAAAAATTGAAAAACGGTCAAAACCGTTCAAATGGTTAGCTGGCCGGTTCAGCGGCTTGCTGACGAAAATCAATGGTTTTGGGGGAAAATGGAACCGGTCAGGTGACCGGTTCCCGGGTTTTCTGGTCCGGTCTAGTTTTGAAAACCATGCCCAAAACCATTATTTTGCCAAAAGCCGTTGATTTGATCAGCAAACCGCTGACTCGAATGGTCAAACCATTTTATTTTTTTGTCAGAATGAGCCATCAATTCGGTTTGAACGATCAGACCTTTCGACTAAGAAACCAGACCCCTGACCAGTTCGTTGTCTGCTTCGATTTTAAAAAGCTTGCATTCAATCAATGCATGGAATTCTCTAGAAAAAGGTCGCATAAATGGCGTATAAAGGAAACATAAAATCTATCTGATAAAACTATCAACTTAATTTTGGAATATGTTAGATTAAGGAAAAAAGTTGGTACATCAATTTGATGACCTGGATTTTTGGATGTTTCGGTACATTATTTGGATGTCTTTGATTTTTTTGAAATATTGGTAGATTTTTTGAATGGTTGAGATTGATCCATTGATATTATATTAAGAAATCACTTTGATTGCGTAGACCTTTGCATTGATTTGGTACATCATTTGGATAGGCGATTAGATGATGTCTTGATACATAATTTATAAGGGTTATGATTAGATGAAATTTTAATATACCATTTGAATTGTTGAGATTTATTAAATGATTCCAGGAGGCATTTTTGATGATCTAGCTAGGTCTCAGGTTTCACTAGACATGTTACCTTACGGTGGCTAGATTTAATAAGGATTATCATGCTTTACTTGTATGCATATGGTACATCATTCAGATACTCTAGAATAGACGAAATTTTGATGCGCTATTTTGATGGATGAGATTCGTTAACTGATTTTAAGAGGCCTTCAAATTTTTGAAGGGCTAGATTACTTGACATGTTACTTTGCATGGCCCAGACTTTCTTAGAGATTTTAATGCATGCATTAATTACTTGAATGCCTTGAGATTAATCCAAACCATATTTTATATTATTTGAATTGTTGTAATTAATTCATCAATCTTAGGAAAGCATTTCTACGATCTGGACAAATGGGATGATATTGGATGAACCATTCGGATGGGCCAGATTGGATGAAACCTTGGTAAATATTTGGATAGTTGAAATTAATTGACTGATCTTAGGGTTCTATTGTGAAGGCAGCACAGATTTTAGATATGATTTGGTACTTCATTTTATTTGACTGTATTTTATAAGGTTCTTAAAAGAGATAAATGTATGACTTAGGATTGGTGAAAATCATATGGTGATTTACACTAAGGTTCAAAATAACAATACGCTTGATACGCCGGTAGGGGCGTATTGAGTGATATAATAGTGTTTTTTTTTTCAAAATCAGTTGAGGGGAACCGTTTAAGGCTCCTGCACCCCTTGAACTAGTCAAAACCCTGATACACTCCCTGTAGGGGTGCATCGTGAAGCCATCGGCACGAGATGTATCGGTCAATACAGACTGATACGTATCCATACTTTGAACCTTGATTCACACATATAGATAATGAATGGATAATTTTGTAATTTCCTACCTAGCTATTATTAAAAATTGGTATGTATAAAGTCTTTTGTTTTTGTATTGATTACTTGCCTTTGATATAGCATATTACAGTATTTTTTTCAGCAACATTAACTTGAGAGGGCATCAAATATACACACACACAAAAAAAAAAAAAACAGTATAAAGAGCTATGGGAGAGAGGTGATATATATATACAAACTTTTTCTTTGTATATTATCTTAATATTCATCTTAATTAGAAATCAGTCACTAGATCCCAAAGCCATGTAACTATAAAACAAACGAGGACAAGAAGGCAGCCACCAACATTGTTAGCATAGGATAGCTACTTTTGTCAGTTCCGGCATTGCCATTGGAGTTACGGTGGTGGTTGGCTGCGGTGCTACCAGCTATCACAATTAACGGAAATTTTGATCTCTCATCATTCAGATTACCACCACCACGACCACTACCACCACTATTGCCGCCTTCAACGGCGCCATGATAATCATGCGCACCATGACCACCACCACCACGCCTGCTGACCAATGTATAGCATGCGGGTTCTGCTCTTTTTGACATTGTCTCGTTTATCCCCTTATCTCCTGCAAAGTATTCCTGCACACAAGCTGAAGAAATAACATGGGTGTGAATATGTGATTATTGATTAATGCAAGGCTTGTTTGAAGTCCAAATCCAAATGTAACGAGATGAGGGCATGGCACCAAGGAAGATATTCAAAACTCAAGGGACATCCATTAGCTGGTACCAATAGTGTCTTCATCACTGTTTTCAAAACAGGACCGGACTGGAAAAATCAGACGGTTTCGTTTTCTTCCAAAATCGCTTTTTCCCCCAAAATTATTGATTTTGGTCAGTAAACCGTTGAACCGACTGGTTAACCGTTCAAACTGTTCGAGCGGTTTTGACCGTTTTCCAATTTTTTAATTTTTTTAAAATTTTTATTAGAACGGGCTGACTGTTTAGGTTCGAACTGGTAACCGGACCCCTGACCAGTTCGGTCACCGGTTCGTTTTTAAAAATCATGATCTTCATTGTTGATTAATTAGTGATTATACAAAGAGCATTCTAACATTAGCTTCCCCAACCACTTAAAACTCAATTTCTACGGATATGATAAAATCCAGATGATGAAATATTAACATCAACTAGAAATATCTATATATATATATGTATAGCTGAAAATAAATAATTTTATGGAAGAATTTTGACCCATCAACCTCCACCGATGTGAATTTGATAAAAAATCATCTGATTAGTTATCAATTTTATGAAATGGGTTAATTGATGATTACAAGTTTTTCCAATATCCTATAATCAAACCGGCTCATGTATTTCTGGCGTTTAATAAAAGAAGAAAAGTAAGATAAAAGCAAAGTTAATATAATAATCGGCTCAACGCCTTCTTCTCTCTTCCTTCGTTATATAATCATACACCCAAGGAATAATTGAAGAGTTTCAGCCTTGAGGTCATGGATAATTTATTAATAAATTAGGCTATGCTTGGATAAATTTCTGCTTTTGAACTGCTTTGGGCTGTAAAAATTAACGAAGTGTTATAATTAAGTGTATTGTATGTATTTCTTTTAAAAACATAATCTAAAGGCAAAACAATTTTAAGCCCAAAAACATAATCTAAAGATAAAAACATCAAATCGAAATATTGAATTCAATATTGTACAGAGTTTCAAACTAAATGAAATGAAGGATAAAAGGGGAGAAGGGTGAATACCTATATCACGTAAAGAAGAAGATGATGATAGACAAAGAAGGTAGAATAAGAGCAACGCTAACCATCCAATTTCTTTCATTCCCATTCCTTCCTTGTTCCTCTAACAGCTTTATCTCACAAAAACAGTTCTTTCTCTCTGATATGTTTCAAACTTGAAGTGGAGTTTCAGATATATGCTTTGCGTTTGAACGTAATGTTATAACATCCCATATTCCCATATGAAGCTTCCTTTCATATGCAATAAAGTGGATGACTGACGACTCAAGTTTCCTTGGAATCAAAATTCTATGAATTGTATGCCACACTGACGAGCTCATTTCCTGACTAAATACTGGTGCCATCTGACTCAATAAGATCATCTCACCCCATTAGATGGAGATGGGATCAACTGAATTTGATAAAGTACTGTTATTTGGCTATGGGAGTAATCATTTTGCTCCACACCTGCCATCCGGATTAGCTGCACTTAAGGGATGTATTAGTGGCTGTACGTTTAACCAATAATAACACCCCACGAGTCTTTGAGATGGAGCAGTTGTGGATATATATACGCTGCCTTTCTCAAATCCCAACATAAATTCCACAACAAAACAGTATTATATATGCCACAGTTTTTCAGTGCATTCTCACGACAAGTTCATATGAGTTGCACTGCATTCTATAGGTTTCTCATCGCAAGCCCCAACGACATTGCGATATAATTCTCATCAACACTTGGATGTTTTTAGGGGAATGCATGCCTTTGGCGTTGTGTAGGGTTGTTAGGTTTCTAGAAGGAGAGGCATATCCATATGGACACATGGTGAAATCCTAATTTACTTACTAGTTCTGCGTATGATATACTTGGGATTTCCTTTCGAAAAGGAGAAAAGCTTCATTCCCCGGAGAAAACTCTATAAATAAGGGAATCCCGAAGAACCTAACAAGGATTCATTACAAACACCCTTTGTAAGTTCTACCCTTTTGCAATTTGGGGTGTCAATGGCATTCGAAAAATCCAATTTTGAATTCAAGATTCAACATAATCTAATTGAATTTGCATAATACCTTATTCAATTTGATAAACATCTGAATTCGACTAATTATTTAATTCTTGTATATAATAAATAAAATATTTAAATATTGTATATACTTTATATATATATATACTATTTAAATTATATAAATTATATATTTATATACTTTATATAAATAAAAGATTGATTAATTGCCTAAAATGATTAATTGGTCAATTTGAATCAAATCAAATATATAATTGAATTTGAATTTGCACATTGATTTTCAATATATGTTGGATATCAAATTTTATAATTGGATTTGACTTTGGATATTACTTGATTTGATTCAAACTCAATCTGTTTACACTAAAGACAATACCATTGTCGTCTACCATCCGTTAGGTGGACAACCTAATGCCATACGTCACTACCTACATTAAGAATCTCCAGTTGATTCCTTGATCATAAAGATGGCAGCAAGAAGGACAAACTTGTCACCTATTCCTGAAGACTTGATGGATGGTAACCAATGACTAGCTATCGAAGAACAGTGGGAGTTTGAGGATGGCAATGAACTGGAAATTTTGGTCGAGAAAGCATATGACCTTGCTGACCATATCGTGATTGTAGAGAGCCGTTTGGACATCATCACAACTAGACTCTAAAATGAAATCAGAGAGGTACTTGCACAATTGATTCAATGCCCCTAGATTCAGCCTCAAGAGTCCCAATCTCAATAGTTGCAAGGGATAAATAGACTGTACTCCCCCTCAGAAATATGAAATTACAGCCACCTCCTAGTCTACTAGTAGCCCCCCTATAAACAACATCCTGCCCATGGATTTGGCATCAATTCACAGTTAGGATTCATTCCACCCCTAGGGAGGAGCTACGATTTCTAAGGGTGGACTGAACAGTTAAAACCCCTAGTTGCAATCCCCGCCTGCAACCCAACCACCATTCCTAACCCAACCATCAATAGATGTTTACCAACAGATGTAGCCATGATATCAGAATCAAACCCCAAGCCCCTTTATCAAAGATATCCAACCTGGTGTTCTAAATACCAAAACCTATAAATTAGCGTACTTCACCAGTGGGACCATCCCTATTGCAGTTTCAGCACCGCTGTTGTTAGTTGTAATGACTGAGAAGGCTGGAGGATCTTTGGAGGCGCATGTCAACCAGGTACACAAGTATGTGTAGTATCTGATTGAGACTAGTTATTAGAAGGCCAAGACTTCTTCCATCCTTCAAAAACCTCAATCTTATCAAATCCTACACAAGGCCTACCTAGTGGCTACCATCCACTTCAGCAATGGTCCCTATACGATGGCATGCCAACCTCGTGCTTGGTAACATTGAGACCTGGAAGTATGCTTAATGTGCAGTTGTGACTACTGAAAGGTTGCAGTTGTGACATAATCAATCACCAGAATTGCAGCAACAACAGTTATTCTAATTGTTAGCACCCAATTTTTGCTTGGTCTCTTCACCTTTTAGACTTCAAAACTTGAAAACAAAATAAAACCAACTTGAGACTTGTCAAAACCTAAAAGTTTCCCTTTTAAGTGAAACCCCACAATTATACCCACCTTTCTAATAGTCCTGGTCTACACGATGTTCAAACCTTGACTCTACAAAATCAAATACAACACATTCATTATAAACCTAAGAAATGCCAAGATTCCATTTCGATAACCCTGAATGAATAGAGTGAGATAACTAAGACCAACCAATCCCTTCCTAGACCAAAACCATCTACTTGTTCCTCTTCTTAATCCATGTCCACACTGATTGGTAAAGATTCCAATTTGACGTTTATGGTTAAACCACGCAAAAGTCGTATCTCAAGTCCAAAATCCTAAAATATACCACTCATTGGATTTAGCCTTAAATTCCTTCATTTCCTCCCAAAACAAGCAAGATTTAGCTTTAGGCTTTCTCAATAGTTGATAAGCCTTAATTTGAATCAAATCCTTTAATTCATACCTTTAATAAAAGATCCATTGCTTCCATCAGATTCAAGACACCCAAAAGTGCTTATCCACCAAGTTTTACCCCAAGATTCCCTTAGTTGACCCTCTATTGAGCCAAGATTCTATTTCAACAAATCTCGTTAAATTGAAATATACTAGCCATAGATCTCCTTCTTCCTAGCCTTATTTGGCCAATCAAACCTCACTATTGTGTTTAGAGACCCAAAAAACCCCAACATGTCCACTTTTACAATTTAATTCACTTGTTTGACTATTAAATTAGAAATATTCCATTTTAATGCACCAGATTAAATCACCCCTTTAATTGTCCCAATCTAAGACCCCCAAAAGGGTGGAGGGATTATGTGAGCCCCTTGCTTGAATTGTCTAAACACCTGAACCAATAAAATTAGGCCTAATAGACTTAAAAAGTCCGACAACCCAAAGATACCCCACTTAGAGTTAAGAAAAGGCAAAGTAACATTTATGGGTAAGTCAAATTTACATTTTATGCCACTAACAACCCCCCAATTGTGAGACTACAATGAGAAATACACCCCAAGCTCTCATTGGATGCACAAAACCTATAAAAATCAACCCTAAATTGAAGATAATCTTTTCACGAACAAGAAAAGGTTAATTGACTACCTTTTTCTTTGAAAAATCTTTACATTTTCCTTGAAAAATCTCCCTTGAAGCCTAAGCTCTATGGTTGGGTGAATTTCATACCTAATCCCCTCCTTTTCAATATAAATAGAGGCCTAGTTTAGGCTCTAAGGTGGATCCTTAGATGGGAGAAACATAAGAGAGGGCCAAGAAGCATTTCTAACCCTACAGGTGCCCATTCATGAAAAAACTCCAAGCCTTTGAACCTGAAACTCCTAAATCTGCCACTCTGTTCTCAGATTGAAGATTTGCAACCAGAAGTACTCAACTCAGTAGGCCATTCAAGCTTCATTGTATTTAGATTTGATTTTTTTTTGTAGTTTAGTTTTGGGTTGTTTAAAGTTCTGAGACCTTGGAGAACTTGCATTCTTCGCTTCTTCTAAACTAAGAAAAAGAGATAGAAATGTGAAGGTCTTAGGGAAGTTATTACCTAAGGCCCCTAATAATATCACCTCAAAATCAGTCTTAGGAGAAGTTGGGAGCATTTTTCTTTAGATTTCAACAATTATAGAAATCTTTTTACTGCTTTTTGAGCCTAAACCACTCCCGTACTAGGATGCTACAACAACTTAAAGAGAGTGGTATTTAACACATTCCCTCTCCTAATCATTGGAATCCAAAATCTCTCGATTAAGTGCTCTTCTCGTGGAGAAATGGAATCACTATCAAATAAATAAAGTTGAGTTTTCAAAACTAAAGTGAGGGTCCATTTCCTTTAAAAAATGGGTGACAACTCCTTTTGCTTGAGCCAATCTTGAGCCAAGAGAACAGATTATTTGACACATATTACAGGTCATCATACAAGTGCACATAACCAACAGTACGTTCACAACACAATTTAAACTATTAACATTCTCAAATTTAGAAGTTGAAAATTTACCTTCTTAGCATAAGGGCACGATGCCATTTTCTTTCCCTTGGGCATGACAATCGCAATAACTCAATACTCATTCGACCTTGTTGCATTGCATTGGGTGAAACACTAGCAGTAGCCTCTTGATTTGCAACTTTTTCTCTAACCACAACCCTAGAGACAAGCTCGATGCTACTACCTCCAACACTGTCGAATTCTTCATTACTAGAGGAGACTATCACCTCCTCCCTACTATCTCTAGGAATGACTGCTAGACTCTCTTCATTAGAACTGACCATAGCAAGAACACCCTCTTCCCTCATCCTTTAGTCGCTAGCATCCATTGCAATAGAATCCCTAAGTCCTCTTCATTACTAGAAGAAGAGAAAAAAATAGGCTATTAAAAAGAGTGAAGTTCCTTAGCCCCAAAGCTAGTTTTAAAAAGCATTGGCACAAGCATGAGGTGCCATGTTTCATCCATGGATAAACAATGCACCTTCGTTATTGCACATAAGGGTTACCAGTTTTGCTTATTTACAACCCATGCCCCCGGTTTAAATAAGAAAAATCTATGATGCGGGAAAGATATGGTATGGAAAAAGTTTTGACCAATCAAATCTCACCCATGAATTTTGATAAATTACACCTTATTCGCTATTACTTTTAAGATTCTAGTTTATTGATCAATTATTTTTCAGATATCATAACTTTTCCATATCATAGTTGAACCCATTAACTAAACATCAAATATCAACTATAAAATAACATCGTTTTAAAGCTAGATTGGGACCCACATATTTTATGTCTATAAATAATATTTTAAACAAAAATTTATCTATTAATTAGTTTTTCTCATAACTTGCACCACAAGGAATAACTTTTCATCTTTATGGAATAAAAATGGAGAATGCTATACCAATGAATGCTATTCTTTCTACAAGAAAGGAGCTCATAAGCCTAGGTGATATTGCTTCTTTGTCTTTATTTTGATTCATAAAAGCCAAACAGAGGAATAAGTACAAATATTTTTGTAAATGGGTGGGCAAGTCAGCTATTATATTTGATTGAGTGTATAATTATATATGCTTTGCTGCTTGGGAATTGGGATTGAAGAGTAGAACATTGGGCTGGTGCTAGGCCTAATGTATGTATAGTTTTATAAAGAACGGGTTATAATGGCAGTTCTTGTCTATTTGATATGTATCACTTTTAATTGTGACATGTGTCCTCTCTCTCTCTCTCTCTCCTCCTTTAAGACTGTTTTCAAAACTGCCACTATAAATGGCGACAATACATACCTTCTCAGTAATAAGACAAGTATAGAGGAAGATGTTGGTGCAGAACTAGTCTTCTCCCTTTTTGGGAGCCAACAAACTCCTACAAACAACAAGGGCCTCACCCTAAAAATCACCATCCATAAATTCAGTGTACTCATCCTTATCAAACTGTGAATCATATTTTTGGGGATTTGTTTCATTGAACATCTCACACTTGAACTTATAGTTGTTGGCAATGTTCCCTACCTCATGTCACCTAAAGAAATGGATGTTCCTTGGGGTGTTTGATCACACTAATGGTCGGGATGAAGATGATGCATTGGGAAATGATGGGTTTATCGTGGGTTTGGGGTTTTACGATGCGGGCATTGTGTTAAGGATGACAAAGGGCTTGATGGTGCGTTACAACTAGGGTTGCAACCACAAATTATTGGCTATCCACACAACTTGTTGAGTGTCAGAGATGAAGTAGAGGTATGATGCAACCAAAAGTTGTTGTCATAGGGCTAATTTGAGTGCTTGGATGTACTTAGTGGAGGTAATATCCTTTGGTTCCTGGATACTCATTCGTACCAACAATGGATGAAACTTGAAGGTGTACTCATCTACGGTTCTACTCTTTTGGTGCAAGGACTGCAATTGGATGAAGAGGCTTTGTTGGTAGTTAAGTGAGAGGAACTCTCTTTCATCTTGGCCTTCATGACCTCCCACATTTTGATTTTGTGTTTGCCTTTATGGCGGCAGGTTTGGTAGAGGCTGTCCCACCAAGCCAACGTGTGGCCTTGTAACTTGAGGGCGACAATAAGGGGAATCTTCTTCTATTCTGGAACCATCTTGTATTCAAAAGACTTCTCTACACTGCTCATCAAATCCATAAAATATTTTTGGTGAACAGTTCTTGCAAACTCAACTATCTTACACTTATTACCACACTCCCAGTGTTGAGGGCAGCGTTGAGGAGAATCTTCTTATCCTCTGGAACTAGCATGTAGTCAAAAGGCTTTTCTATAATGCTCATCCAATCCATAAAATATTTTGGGTGAATAGTTTTGCAAAATCAACTATCTTACACTTAGTACCGCCATCCCAATGTTGAGGGCAGTGGGGAGGGGAATCTTCTTCTCCTTAGGAACTAGCTTATAGTTAAAAGACTACTCTACACTACTTATTCAACCCATAAAATCTTCTGGGTGAACAGTTCCTACAAACTCAACTATCTCACACTTAGTACCACCATCCTAGTGCCGAGGGTAGTGATGAGGGGAATCTTCTTCTCCTCATGAACCAACTTGTGGTCGAAAGACTTCTCACACTTAGGGGGAGTTCTTTTTTCGGATTTTGAGAGGGGGAAAGTTGGTCAATGGGATTTTGGTTCCCATTGACCAAGAATCTCATATTCTTTTTTTAGATTAATGTGGGGATCAGGGAAAGTTTATTTTCCTGGGTTCACTTACCGGGGTAAGTGATGCTCATCTCCTAGGTGGATAAATAACTTTCCCACTTGGGGAGAAAGTTTCCAACACTTGAATGGAACAAAAATGTCCCTTTTAATAATGAATTTTTATGGTTAAAATGGTCATTTCCTTTTTTACTTGGGAAATAAAAGAACATGGGTAGATATGTCTTTCCCAAGAAAAACTTACCCAGGTAATTGCATTTACCCGGATAAGTAACTTACCAAAAAGCGAACAGGGCCGTAGTATCACCATCCGATGGCCAATGGAGGCATTGGCCATGTTCAGGTGACTCTCCTAAAAAAGATACTAAATTAACTTTGAGTTCTTTTAACTCTATCCGACAAGGAGATCTAGGAATAGATGTAGGGGATTAGAGGCTACTCTTGGAAGCTCTCCTATCTCAGATCTCAAGGGCTAGATTAGAAGTTGTTGGACTTGAGCCGAGGTGTGGTCAAGTCGCTGATTGGTGTTGGTTATTCTGTTTTTAAGGTTCTGCAGTGATGGGGGAATTCTTTTGCATATCTTGAATATAGCTTTCTTCGATGAAGTGTTCTCTATGACCAGAAGCCATGAAATCTCTATTACCAGATGGTGCAACCTACACTCTCTAAACTTGGAGAAACTCATAGAGATGGCCAGCAACAACAACACTGGACCTCCAATTTTGCAAACCATCAAAGTTCAACAGCTTCGACCTCTGCCGAAGTAGATGGTCGAAGGTTTTATCTCAATAGCTCTGAAACTAGTCCAACTAGAGCAAAGGAAGAAGAACTAACTTTGGAACCAAAGGAAAACACAAAACTCTATTTCAAATTGATCAAGAGAACTATCTAATACAAAGCCCGATTAAACTTATAGAATGTTGAGAGAGAAGGAAAACAATACAATTTTGGTGCCCAACTAGTATCCCAAAATATCTAAGCAAAAGAGGTGGTTGGCACAAAGAGACAATCAAATTTGCTCAAATTGCGTTTATTGCCAGTCTTTCTTTTATTGTAGCTTCTATCGTGTGCTGGGATTTCCTTGTATATATGTGTTACCATTCTTCTGCATTGCAACTCTAAGTAACTTGGCACTGCCATCCTGGGCTGCAGCAGTCCAGGTCTTAGGTCTTATTTGACACATTATCTTACATTGCCTATATTTTAGAGACTTTCACAGTTTACTTGTGTGCCCTTGGCAGTACACCATTTAGATAGGTTATATTAGATAAAATTGTGATGCATCATTTTTTAACAGTAGAGATTCATTAAGGCTATGTTTGGTTTGAAGGAAAAGGTAGGGAAAGGAAGGGAAATGTAGGTAAACCTATACAAAATTTGTAAAGATTTCCTTTCATTTCCTTTCCTTTTTCTACTTTTTCCTTCAAACCAAACATAACCTAATTGATTTTAAGAGGCCTTTCCTACATTTCTATGGTCTAGATATATACGATGATTGACTGCATCATTTCGATATGCTGGATGGGATAAAATCTTAGTAAACATTTGGGTAGTTGAAATTAATTGAGTTAATTGGTTGCTTTTCTGAAGGAGGCCCAGAAATTTATTGATTGATCTATTGAAACTATATTTTATAGGATAGATTAAAAAAAGAAAAGTTACATGAATGACTTGCATTGGTGAAAATATCGGTCACGTATAGACAATGAATAGGCAATTTTGTAATTTCCCATTGATTATTAACAGTTGACATTTAACACCAAAAAATATAGCATAGGGAGCCAAGTGATAGACCCCCTCCAAATGATGGGAGAAGGATATTGGAGTCTAATTAAAATCAAGGATCAAAATTTCGTTATATATCGGCTTGTATTGGTTAATACGTATCACTTTGAGACTTAATATGTCCTTATATTGGGTCTGACCATGGTTCAAAGGGTAATTGGAATTTAAACCGACTCTCTTGAATCGACTTAAAAAAAAAATAAAACATAAAAAACATCGATACGATAACCATATGAAGAGTCATATGCTTGATTCCCTATTATGGGAATGTTAATCCCGGTTTAGTTGTAGATTTTTTGTTTTTTCACTGATTATCGATCTGAAAACAGTTTCGCTTCTTTTAATTTGTGCAATCTCTTAATGCTAATGTTCATCTAAGAAATCAGTCATTACATCCCGTAGCCATTTAACTGTAAAACAAGTGAGGACAATAAGGCGGCCACCCATATTGTTAGCCCAGAGTAGTAGCTGCTTTTGCTAGTTCCGGCGTTATAATTGGAATTACGGTGGTTGTTGGCTGTGGTCGCGCCAGCTATCACAAATATCGGAAATTTTGATCTCTCATCATTCAAATTACCACCATCACCACTATTGCCCCTTAAATGGGGCCGTGACTCCTTTCACCACCTTGTCCACTGTGACCACCACGCCGGCTGACCGATGTATAGCAAGCTGGTTCTTTCTTTGTTGACATTGTCTCATTTTTCCCTACAAAATGTTGCTGCACACAAGCTAAAAAATAACATGAGTGTGATTATATAATGCAAGACTTGTTTGGTACCACTGCAAGTTCTAATCCAAATGTAACAAGATGTATTTAAACATGGCCATATTCTTTGTGACGTTTAAAAAAAAAAAGAAAAACAAAGTTAATACAATAATTGGTCGATTCTTCTTTTCTCTCCCTCTCTATATAATCAATCATACACCAAGGAATAGTTGAAGATCTAGTTTCTGCGTTGAGGTCATGGATGATTTATTAATAAATTAGGTTATGTTTGGATAACTTTCTGTTTTTGAGCTTTGGGCTGTAATATAAATAAAATTTGACAAAAAGTGTGTTCTAAGTGTAGACACACATATAAAGAGAAATCAATTTTAAATCCAAAAACACAAAGCCTAAAATTGGGATTTTGGGCTTTGGGCTTTAAAGACACAAAATTTGAAACTTATCCAAAAGCAACCTTAATTAACTGTCTTTTAACTCTCCTACAGTGAAAATTGTAATGATTTGCTTGTCTATGACTAAATAAAAACATCGAAATGAAATCAATATATCGTGTAGAGTTTCAAACTAAAAGAAGGATATATATATATATATATATATAAAAGGGGAAAGGGTGAATACATACCTGAAACTGAGGTATCGCTTAAAGAAGAAGATGATGGTAGACAAAGAAGGTAGAAGAAGAAGAGCAACGCTAACCATCCCATTTCTTTCTTTCACATTCCTGGTTCAGTAGTGAGTTGTTGTTCCTCTTGCAGCTTTTATCTCTCTCTTGATCTCATCCCTTTGAGTGTTGGAGTGGGGTCTTTCAAACTTGAAATGGGGTTAAGATATATGCTTTGCGTTTGCGAAGTTTCCTCTCATCTCCAATAAAATGGGTGTTCACATCTGACCCCACAGCACATCCTCACTTTGTATTGGGAATATTAGCGGTGACGTCACATCATCTCCCGTATTTCCAAAGGTGGAGATGTGCTGTGAGGCATTGTGGGGCCCCAGATGTGAACTCATAAAATGGAGGACTGACAATTCAATTTAAGTTTCTTAGGAAAATAAAAAATTCTGTGAATTTTCTAATATTTTGATTCAATAAGATTTTCTCACATCAAATTGTCCGAATTTGATAGTTGCTTTAATGGCTGTGGACCAATAATTTTATGGGAGAATGGCGGTTCACCCTAGTGTTAGAATTTTAAGGCCTGGTGCCAGCTCGAAATTGATAGGTAGTGTATGGAGTGAGGGGTTTTTGATATTTTGAATGTTTATAGATCTGCATTGGATTCAGAAATTTGTATTGGATATGTCCGTATTTTTTTGTAATTTTATTCCACACTCGTCATTAGTGGTTGTGCACCTAAAGCTCAGTGTTCGGGTCATGGCTGAGCTGGTTCTGCGAGGCATGTGGCAGCCCAACTATCGCCCCACCACATTATCCTAGCTCGGCCGAACTATACTATTATTGTGGCCCCTCGTCCTATCCTTCCAACCATACCAACTACACATCATGCGAATGAGCACAACTACAGATAAGGAGGAGTAAGGAAAGACAACTCTGTTGGGGAATGGAACTCTATCCCGAGTACCTCGGCAGCTAACCTCATCTCGACAACCCTAGAAGCCCAATCCGACCAGGACACAGATCTTCGGCTATAAAAAGGCACTCCATGCTCGAGGTAAGGGATCCAACTTTTGAGACCAGTACTACTACTTATATCGGACTAGCATCCTCATAGCTCGGCCCGACCACCCACCACCTCTTACTGACTTGAGCGCCGGATTACTTACCTGGGGATAACTCCAAGGGCCTCTGACTTCTTTCTTGATCACAGGTCTTGAAGTGCGGCCTCATCCTCGCCCTGTTAGCAAGGACTATCTGGTTGCTCTCCTCAGTTTGTGCACCACCTCGGATTGAGCAACATCAGATTGGCGCCGTCTGTGGGAATGCGCAAAAAGCCACCCCGAAGATCTTTCCTTATTGCGCAATCAAGAAAGCGACCAAGATGCCCAAGAACCAGTCCGAGCGTTCAACAGGCCGATCCCCGTCTCGGGAGTCTCACCACCGCAGTTCTCCGCATCAAGAAATTCCATTGCCCCCAACTGCGGTTGATCCTGAGCAATTCTGAGCAATGCAAGAAAAAGTCGACAAGATCTTCGAAATGATGCAGAACTTAGGACCCGTAGCACCGCCTAGCAAGATCGTCCCCCCTTACGCATCGACGCGCACGAAGGATGATCCTCGTCTCAAGGACCCCAAAGCGTGTCGAGCAGACAAGGGCATAGCGCGGTCCAACCAAGAAAAGCAGGATACAACAAGAAGGTCAGCCCCCTCTGTCCGCTCTCGTAGGAGGACACACTAAACCACGTGGATCCAAGCCAAAGAGAGGCTTGGCAGACGGATGCCACCTCACGTGGTCTCCGTCGCCGAGTCTAGCTTCGTGAAGGACTGCGCAGTGCGCCCCAAGAAGGAAACGGCGATGCACACTACAGCTTTGGACCAAAGGGATGTCGAGATTCAAGAACTCCGCCAACACTTAAAAGAGTTAAAGCACAGCTAGAGAAGCACGACGCCACCTGAAGATCGACTCGGGCCCATGGCCAAGGAGCCACCCTTCACCCAGGAAATTGTGGACGAGGTACCTCCCACAAGATGGCGGGCACCCCAGCTTGACAAGTACGGTGGAAACACTGATCCCGTTGACTATATCGAAGCATTAAAGTCTCAGTTAATGTTGCACGGATCCTCTGAGGGCTTGATGTGCAAAACCTTAGTGGCCACTCTCGCAGGTCCAGCCCTAACCTGGTAATCCTCTCTGCCTCCACACTCAATAGCGTCGTGGGAGCAGCTGGAGACCCAGTTCCACGCTCAGTTCACAGTGAGTCAAAAGCATTGGTGGCCAGCCTCATGCAGATGCAACAGAGGAAAAACGAGTCCCTCAGGGACTACCTGGCCAAATTCAACAAGGAAACACTACTGGTCAGAAACCTGAACCAGTCTGTGGCTGTCACCGCTATCCAGCATGGCCTCCGCCCATCCCCATTCAACTTTTCCATCTCCGAAAACCCTCCGCAAACCCTAGCTGCGCTGATGAGCCATGCGTAGAAGTATACCAATGCAGAAGAAGCGCAGACACAACTACGGGTTGAGGAAGAGAGGCCTGACAAGAGGAGGAGAGATATTGAGGAGCGAAAGTCAGAAAGATCAGATCGGGACCATAAGAGGCAAGACCGCCGACCCGACCATAGACCACAGACACCCCCGCTGACCTATCGGAACTTCACGCCGCTCAATATGCCGCGATCTGAAGTCCTGATGCAAATCCATGACCGAGAAGATGAAAACGCAAAGCAACAAGAGAAATCACGACAAATATTGCGAGTTCCATAGAGATCATGGCCACGACATGGAGAACTGCTTCGACCTGCGCAACCACATTGAAGACCTAATCAGGCATGGATACCTCGGCGGATTCATCAAGAGCGAGAAGCCGGCACAGGAAGAACAACACACGGAGGATGCTCGACCGCCGCCCCCGGCTCCTCCTGCTGCTGTGATCCATGTCATATCAGGTGGAATCGCCGCAAGAGGGGAGAGTAGCTTGGGGCGTAAGAAGTATGCGCGACTGTGCGAGATCGACAACTGGGGGCACAAGAGGAAGCGCGACCAGACCATCACATTCACCGACGATGACCTCCGGGGGGTTCAAATCCCGCATGACGATGCCTTGGTCATCACGGCCAAGGTGGTCAACCTCGAGATAAGATAGATCCTAGTTGACACGGGTAGCTCCGCCAATGTACTCTTCGAGGACGCGTTTGAAAAGCTCGGCATCGACAAAGAGCGCCTCACCCTTTTCAACACTCCCCTAATGGGCTTCTTTGTGGAGTCCCTCCTGCCCACTGGGAGAATAACTCTTCCCCTACTGATTGGAGACAGTGACGTTACTGCGACGACCATGGTGGACTTCATTGTGGTTCGTTGCTCCTCTTCGTACAACGCCATCTTTGGTAGGCTAGCCCTTAATGCTCTGCAAGCTGCAGTCTCCACATTCCATCTTGCTATGAAGTTCCCCACCGAATATGGTATAGGGGTTGCACGTGGAGATCAAAGAACTGCACGACAGTGCTACCTACTCTCCTGCCAATGACCACAGTTGGCCGTAGAAGCACTAATGACAGAAGCTTATGACTTCCGAGATGAGGTGAGGACACAGCGCAACCAACCTATCGAAGACCTCATCTAGGTACCGCTTAACGAAGGAGACCCCGAGAGGATAGTCCAGGTCAGCTCTCTTAAATCACCACCTTTGGGAAGAGCTTGTACAACTATTGAGAGACCACGCTGATGTATTTGCCTGGTTAGCAGCAGATATTCCGGGGATCAACCCCGAAGTCATCACACACCATTTGAACACCGACCCCCGCTACTGACCTGTCAAGCAGAGGAAGAGGAGTTTCGCAATAGAACGATGGCAGGTGATTGCAGACGAAGTACAAAAGCTACTCGACGCCGAGTTCATTCGGGAGGTCAAATATCCCGACTGGATGACCAATGTAGTAATGGTGAAAAAAGTCAACAGGAAGTGGGAATATGCGTCGACTTCACCGACCTAAACAAGGCCTGCCCCAAAGACAGCTTTCCTCTACCAAGGATCGACCAACTTGTCGATGCAATGGCGGGCCATGAACTCCTGAGATTTATGGATGCCTTCTCAGGGTACAATGAGATATGAATGCATCCCGATGACTAGGAGAAAATAGCCTTTATCACCGACCGCAGCTTGTACTACTACAAGGTCATGCCCTTTGGCCTCAAGAATGCTGACGGCACTTACTAATGACTGGTGAATGAGGTGTTCAAAGATCAGCTCAGTCGAAACGTAGAGACATACGTCGATGACATGCTAGTGAAGAGAAAGAAGGCCGAACAACACCTTGACGACCTAAAGGAAGTCTTGAATACCCTCAGGAATTATAAGATGAAGCTGAACCTGACCAAATGTGCTTTCAGGGTCGGCTCGGGTAAATTCATGGGGTTCATGGTGACGCAAAGGGGGATTGAGGCAAACCCAGAGAAAATACAGGCCATCCTCGACATGCAATCCCCCCGAACCCACAAAGATGTACAACGGCTCACCGGTAGAATAGCTGCCCAAAGAAGGTTCATGTCCAAATTTGTGGACCGGTGTCTGCCCTTCTTCAAAGCCCTCAAATGACCGAAGGACTTCCAATGGTCCGAGGAATGTGAACGGTCTTTTCAATAACTAAAGCGGTACCTAAGTTCGCCGCCTCTCCTCACCAAGTCGAGCCCAGGGGATGAGCTATTGCTTTACCTCTCAACCAGGGATGAGATCGTCAACTTAGTACTAGTCAAGGAGGAAGACCGGGTTCAGAGGCCGATTTACTATACCAGTAAAGTCCTTGGCAGCGCAGAAACCCGGTACTCCAACTTGGAGAAAATGGCTCTGGCTTTGGTCACCTCGGCCAAAAAGCTTAGACCGCACTTTCAGACCCACACTATTCGAGTGCTCACCGACCAGTCGCTTAGGCAAGTCCTCCAAAGGCCGGAAGCATCTGGCCGCTTGATCAAATGGAGCATGGAGTTAAGTGAGTTCGACATCGAGTATGCACCCCGGCCTACGATCAAAGCTCAGCCCCTAGCCGACTTCATTGTCGAATGCACGTTCACCACCGAGGATCCTGCCCCGCCGCCACAAATTTGAACCCTACATGTAAATGGCTCATCCAATCAGCAAGGCAACGGAGCGGATCATATTCTCCTCGGCTTGGATGACACGGTGTTAGAGCATGCCCTCAAGTCCAAGTTTAAAGCGTCCAATAATGAGGTTGGGTATGAGGCTTTGATTGCCAGGCTACGCCTCGCCCTAGACCTGAGAGCTCGGAGAATAGAAGCCTTCAGTGTCTCTTAGCTGGTAGTCAACCAGATCCACGGACAATTTGAGACAAGAACGCCCACAATGGCAAGTTACATACAGAAGGTGTAGGAGCTCATCCATTGACTTGAGCGCTTCAACATCCAGCAAATTCCTTGAGCCGAGAACGTAAGAGCCAACACACTATCCATGTTAGCCAGCTCCCCGAGAACCGACCTCGGCAATACAACATGGTTGGACACTGTAGCCCAGCCGAGCATCACACAAACAACTCTCCTCGTCCTCCTGGTACAACATGACCCCTCCTGGATGGACCCTAAAACACAGTACCTCCGCGAAGGCACACTTCCAGAAGATCGGACGGAAGCAAAGAAGCTCCAGCACAGATCAGCCTGATATTGCCTTATCCATGGTCAACTCTACTGCCGCTCACATACTCTTCCCTACTTGAAATGTCTCTCCCCATCCAAGGCAGACTACGTCCTTAGGGAGATTCACGAAGGCATTTGCGGAGACCATCCTAGCGCACGCACGCTGGCACAGAAGGCACTTCGGCAAGGTTATTTCTGGCTGACGATGAAACAGGACGCAGCCCTGTTGGTTTGAAGATGCGACAGTTGCCAGTGACACTCCAATCTCCACCACCAGCCTATAGTCCCCTTGAAGCCAATCACCAGCCCATGGCAGTTCGCACAATGGGGACAGACATCCTTAGCCCCTTTCCCACTACGGTTGCTCAGAAGAAGTTCCTCCTAGTGGCGGTGGATTCACCAAATGGGTAGAAGCCGAACCTTAGCACGCTGAGGCTATGGTTCCTGTAGAGATTGGCTCCCCAACCCTCCGGATCGATCTCTTCGATGACGACTAGAACGACGAGGACCTCCGTGCAGAGTTAGACTTGATTGAGGAAGCCTGGGACCGAGCATATGTAAGGATGGTAGCACAACATCAGAGGATGGCGATGTACTACGAAACTAAAGTCAGAAGACACGAATTCAAGACTGGCGACCTCGTCCTCCACAAAGTCATAGTACCCGCACTTGGAGAAGGAAAGCTCGGACCGAATTAGGAAGGACTGTATAAAGTCACCAAGGTCCTTGGCTCAGGCACCTACAGGCTCGAAGACCTAGATGGCCGACTAATATTGAGGAGTTGGAACTCGGGAAATCTCAGGATGTACTACCCTTAGACTTGCAAGCATTAAAAGTTTCCTTTCTTTTAAGCTATATCTCTGACCCCAAGGTGTGCATACGCCCATCGCACACACCGCACATACACATGCTGAGCCGCACCGCCAACCGAGTTGACTCCACCGATCCCTGAACGGCTGAGCCCATTACACCCAGCTCGGCAACGTATCGCCGACTAAGCTACCTGGCTCAGTTGACAATGGTTGAGCCTAAACGTTGAGGAAAAACGCCCCTGCCCACCAAGGCCCGAGGGCGGTCGAGGAACTTCGCACAACCGCCGGCTTAACGGTTGAGCTAGCTGGGAAACGGCTAGCCCTACAAGGGCCCCAAAAGCTCCCGAGATCGGAAACTGAGCGTCCCATGGCTGAGAACTCGGGAATCAAAAGATCTCAGGCGACTACACCTCGGTCGGCACAAGACCGGGGATGCCGTGGCATAACCCGGCCGGCCACACCCCCGCCAATAGAAAATGGTACAATAAGGCTAACAAAAATTGTACAATAAGATAACGTGGCATAGCCCAGCTTGACACACACAATAGCCCGACCAGACATGCCTTAGCTGGGAAAAGAAAAAGGCACTAGGATAGCAATATATTGGCAGACAAAAGAAACACTAAATATTCAACTCAAAATCGTTCATTACATCGCTTAAGGCTCGACATACCGAGCCCAAGAGAAAAAAAATAGAAAAAAAGAGAGAGAAGGCTGCCGTTCAATCCTCGGCAGTAGAGTCAACAGCACCATCAACGGCTTCGACCTCAACATCAGCTCCCTCGGCGGATCCTTGCAGATAATCCGGATCGAAAGCACCCCAGCACTGCGATTCATCGGCCAACTCCAGATGGCGGCAAAGGATCCTTCGACGAAAGAGGTTGAACCCAGCCGTAAAGGAAGCTTCGACGTATTCGTCCATTTGCAGTTGCATCTCCTCCGATGCCTTGTACTAGTTGACTGCCTCCTCGGCAGCCTCTTGCCTCAACCTGTCTCGCTCTGCCTTAAGCTTGGTGATCTCTCGTTTCAGCTCCCGGACAAGGCTGGCCTGCTCGACCAGCTATACCTTTAGCTCAGCTACCTCCCTCTCAAGAGCGGCCGATCTCTCCCCAGCAGCCTGCAGCTCGGCCAACGCGACCACCGCACAAGCATTCTGCAACCAAAGCAAGGTGACTTAAAATCATCAACAGAAGTGGATAAGTACATGTCCAAACCACCATAACTGGCGAGCAAAACGGACAAGGGAGGTTTCCAAAGCCAAAAAATTTATCTGTAACTTCCACCCACTTCGAACCAATCCGCAAAAGATGCAAGATCTGCAACTGCCATCCAGCACACCGGATAACTGTCCACTGTGATGCCGGAGAACTGAAACGTCCATCTACAACACGGGAAAATTGTAACTGCCATCCAAATTTCCGGAGAACTGTAACTGCTGTCCCGAACGCCGGATAACTGTAACTGTCTTCCAAAAACGCTGGAGACGGCAAATGCAAGTGGCAACTTCCATCGGTGGTTAACGCAGAAAGATTTCTAGAGAAGAAACTCCCAATCAAAATGCCCGCAGATATATCGGACAGAAAAAAAAAAAAAAACAGGTGAGAAGAAACTAACAAATGGGAAACATGGGAGAACAAAAGGGAACAGGGGAGAACAAAATGGAGAACAGATGAACAGAGAACAGAGTGAACAAACGAACAGAATGAACAGAAAACAAACAAACAGATCGAACCTCGAGAGAACAAACTAATAGATCGAACAGAGAACAAAGAGAGATAGCCTCTCTTGAACAAACGAAACAGATCGAAAAGAGAACAAATGAAAAAGAGAGATCTCGAGAGATTTGAAAGAGAAACTAAACAGAAAACAAATGAACAGATCGAAAAAAGAAACTAAACAGAGAACAAACGAACAGAGCGAAAAGAGAATTTAAACAGAACGAAAAGGAAAAGAACATCGAGAGATCTAGAGAGAGAGCCTCCCTTGACAGAGAAAGAAAGAAAAAGGGAGGGGGGGGGGGGGGGGGGGAGGAGTCACCCCTACCAAACTCCTTACCGGCGGGCGACGAGGACTGATACGTGGAGAGACTTTTCCAAATCTCTCTCTTTTAAAACTAAATTGAGACTCACATACATTACACCTATAAATTATTTTAAACAAAAGTATATCTATTTAGTTTTTCTCAGAACTTGCACCACATGGAATCTTGATGGAATAATAATGGGAGATGTAAAACCAGTGGATGCTATTTTTATTTTCTGCTGCAAAAAAGGAGCTCAGAAGCGCTTCAGTTATCTTTATTCTGCTTCATTAAAGGCAAACAAAATATTAAGTTCGAATATGGTTGCAAATGGGAGATCGAATCAGCTCCCCACAAGACTGCCCCCCACAACGTCCCACAGCACATCTCTGCCTTATATTGGGAACATCTTCCAATGATGACATCATCATTCCTGATATTATCATTGGGAGATGTTTCCAATACATGGTAGAGATGTGCTGTGGGACGTTGTGGGGGGCTGATTTGAACTCTGCAAATGGGTGGGCCGATCAGCTTTCTATGTGATCGACTGTATAATTATATATGCTTTGATCTAGGCTTAGTCGTTTGGGAGTTGGGATTGAAGAACCTTGAGCTGGTGATAGGCCCATAATCCTTCTTGGCTCTTTCAGTCCTTTTAAGTCCCTGAGCTAGTGATAGGCGTGTTTATTAGATGGATTAGTTTAGGTTAATGGTCAATCTAAATATAAACTCTAGCTTTGACCCAAACTAATATCGAAATCAAAATTTGCCCACTAATACATGGGGTGAACCAAATTTCTTCTTATATAAAAGTCTAAAGAAGCCATTTCTCCTTTCCATTGGTTATTAGATTTTTCTCAGTTTTTTTATTAATTTAACATAAACTCTCAGATCTGAATTCCATTCTCTTGCCAATACCACTACAAAGTTAATTCCATTCTCTTGCCTCACATCTGGTCTTCAACGCACGTACTTGCCATATAGAAGTTGATTTTCACTTTTTTCGGGACGCTTCACATACAGTACACCTTGTCAGTTGATCAACTTGCAGATGTTTTCAATGTTTTTGAACCATCGTTGGTCCAGACGGTTGGACTGTTCGGCCCGGAAACCGTCCAAGTAACTGGTTCCGTTTCACCCCTAACCCGTTCTTGGGTCAAAAACCGTTGACTTCGTTAGAAAACCATTGACCCAGGTCATCGAACCGTTGACTCATTTGACCCGGCCAACGGTTCTCTATATAATGTTGTAGAACTCAGATCTGAGATCCGCACGAACTCAGATCTGCGATCCAAGAAGGAGAAGAAGAAGAAGAAGAACTATAGGTGTTTAGAATTTAGATCTGCATCTATTGCCGTCGCGGTTGCCATCGCCGCTATTGTCGCCTGTGAGCAGCGAATCCTCTTCCTCATTTTTCTTCTTCCCTCCTCTCCTTCCCTCCTCTCTTTCCTTCTTCTTTCTTTTTTTCTTTCTCAGTCGAACCTGGCTTTTCTCCGCCGACATCTTCTTTCTTACATGAGGTTTACATATTAGGGTAAATCTCATATAAAGATTTGCCCTAATATGCAAACCGTCCAAACCGTTCGACCTGGATGGTTGAACCGCTGACCTGGAAACCGATAACTAGAACGGTTCCATTTCCGGGTCGGTTTTTAAAATCTTGGATGTTTTTACTAAGCCCTTGCCATCACCATGATTTTCTTCACTGATTTACAAGCTTCATGTGATTCCTATGCCCATTTGCTTGAGGGGTCGTATTAAGGATAAGATTGACATGTATAACCAAGATTACAAGGATTACAACTTCGTCTCTCCAGCAGGATAATTCTAATCCTTTCGAACCTCCAATCCTATCTAATTAATTGTAATCTGATTTAAGTCTCCTACTTATTATTATACTCAAACTCTTCTCATACTAATATATAATGACAAATTAAGGTTCTGGAGTGAAGTACCACCAAACCATTCTTGTTTACAACTAGTTTGTTCTATATTGCAAACTCCACTCTTCATGAGACGTTCAATCTTATCTCCCCCCAGAAAGTTTTATTGAAGCCTCGACATCTTGGCTCTTGACATGTTAGCACACAAGGATTTCCTTCTTTTACATTATTTTTGTCAGGTTAAAGATGTTAGATGGAATCCACATGTTTGTAAGCCATACTTTTGTATATATAGGTCTCTCTTTCTTTCCATGTTAGTAAGGAATTTAGTCATGCCGTTCCTGATAGTAACTCTATATGGTAAGAATTTATCCTGGAAAGTGGATGGTAAGATGATCTCCTCTTGGATATAGCCTTAGACTATATAGATTTGCACTTTGATATGCGTTTGTTTTTTCTTTTTGCTTCATCTAAGATCAATTGGATCCACTGAGACAGATCCTAAGATAATTCAGTAGGCTTGTGCGAACAGCAGTTCAACTGTTAGAGTCAATAGATAAATCCATGATGTGACCAATCTAAACAATTTAAAAGTAAAAATAATAAAAAATCCGACAACCCACTTAATGGATCAACTGCGTCAAGAGTTCAACCATGGGGATCAACATCTGTGACATTGATAGGGGTTGACTCAAATCATGATTCTGGTCAGAAATTTTCTGTGCATTAATGATAACATATCACCAATACCTTTTTTCTCCTAATTTGCATTTCTACTTTTTCAAAATGTGATCTATTTATTGATCTTCAATCCCATCCACTTGCAGCACTAAGAAAAATTAATACAGAAATTATGTCTGTTATTAATGGCTTTAGAAGCAAGAAATTCCAAAAAACTCACACTAAGGATGAGATTGTTGCTGAATGTAAATTATTACAAACAAAGAAATTACGTCTGTTACCAATGGTTTTAGATGGAAGAAATTCCAAAGAACTCACACTAACGATGAGATTATTGCTGAAAGTAGATTATTACAAACTGTTGGTGATGAGTGGAGAAATTTTTACATCCTACCACCATGCAAATGTAAAAGAAGCGAGACCAGCATGGTAGCCACCAGCGTTGTAGCAAGCTCAATGTAGCTTCCATTGCGAGAACCATCACTGTGATGATTGGCAGCAGCCGTAGCACCAACACCGGCACCGGCAGCTGTTGCCGTTCCAAATCCGCCTCTGGCTAAGTCACCAGCAGCGCCACCAAGACCTGTAATTGGAATGGTTGATCTTCTTTTAGGCATATCATCACTTGCCAAAAGAAGACGTGCATTTCCTTGGCCGTGCATCCTTTCATCATCCTCACTAGGTTGCTTTTCACAGGCTACAATAACAGTCAAGTGTCACTTTTATACAAAAATAAAATTATGGTTGTATCTGTTTTTGGTATAAATACGGATTGATGTAAAATTTTATTTCCGGTCTCTTTTGTTCGTTGTTTGGATGGAATGTAGTTTTACATCGAAAATCAATGTAAACTCCACTGGAAGTACAGTTTTACATTAATAATCAATGTAAATACAACATATAATAAATCGATGCTGTAAATACTTACATGGATAATCAAACTTTTCAAAATTACAACAGTTCACTCATTTAAATTGATGGGTGTTGAATTCCGTCGATGTACTTTTACATCGATACATATTTAAACCAAAAACAAAACGCAGGCTATGATAACTTTGAACTGAAACGAGAGGAAAATAAGAAAAGAAAGAAAAGATGAATGCCCGAAACCAAAGTTTTGTGTAAAGTTGAAGAAGCTATTAGTAGACAAAGAATGCAGAGAAAATGCATCAATGAAAATCCCATCTCTTTCGCTCTCCTGAACTCTCTGACTTGTTTTGTTATCTTTATCCATCGCCATTGATGATGTGTATTTATATCAGAAGCGGGAGGGGAGTAATGCATGCATGGTAGGTCAGTCTATAAAGACAGTACTGGTATATATGAAGAGTACTCTGACCAAGTCATTCCACATATGTCTGGATAGATTCTTTTGTGTTAATATTCCATCATAGCTTTCATAACTGATAAGGGCACTCCTGATTTTTGTTACTCGTTTTGGCAAGAACAATAAATGGAGGTTGTTTTGATCCTTTGTTGTGGAATTTCATCAGCATCTCCAATAATCTTAGTAGATGGCGCTTTTGGATGTGTAGTGATAATTTCTTTGTTGATGATAGAGTATATACTAATTTAATTGATGAAACTAATGGATGCTGAAATGTAAAATTAGGTTTATATCAAGTATATATATTTTATATTGTAAATTTTTAATGAAACATATACGAGTAGGCAATTGTTTTATATTGTAATTTTTTAAAGAATTAATAATTATTTATATTTTATATAGTAATTTTAATATTTTTTGTAATACAAAAATAATAATAATTAATTTCAGTTAGGGTTATTCATAGAATCGACCAAACTGACCAAACTGACCAAATCCGAGTGGATTGGTCGGCTTTCTAATATTTCTGGTCCGCTTTGATTCAGTAATTTTCCAACTCGATTAGGTTGGGTCAATTTTGGTTTGGCTATTTGTAAACTGACCAAAATCAAACTGACCGACCATAGATATATGTTAATATAATATTTTTTAAATTTAGTTTTTCTATATAATATGAGAAAGTGCAAAACTCCCATATTTCTGATTCTAAAATATTTTATATTGTAAACTTAAATTTTTTTAATTTATTTTTTCAATAGTACTACTGTAATTTTTTAAATGTAAATTTTTTAAGTTTAAATCTTTTGAACTGACCAACCAAACCCAGAAACCGACCTAAATTGATACAACCCGAATTGACCAGTTTTCACTAATGGTCGGTCGGTCGGTCGGTTTCAGGTGACCAACTCCCCAAACTGACCAAGTCAATTTGGATGGCCAACAATATACAACCTAACTAACTTGTGAACATTCATAATTTCAACTAAACTAATAGTTAAATTTCTAATAAATAACAATACTTTAATCTCCAATAATTATTGAGAATTTATAGCGAAAATACACAATTATTGAAAATAAATTTATAACAAAAATATAATAAATAAATAAATAATGTAAACATAATTAAATCTATTATAATTATTTCTTTTGTTTTTAATAAGTGTTTTAAAGTTATTACATAATTTTGTTATAATATTTTAATAATTATTAAACATTTTAATTCAAAGCTTCTTTAAGTAGACATAGATGAAAAGTAGGGGAGATGCTAAATAGGAATTAGACATAATAAGAGATAATTTATGAGAAAATAGGGGATAGTGGTGCCATGTGGATAAATTGGATATGTAAGATAAATTAAGAGGTATTTTATGAGGAATTTTAGGTGAGAGAAATAGCTTAGGATTAATTTTAGGAGGGATGAGATTCCCTACAAACAAAACGCTGCATATATTGTAAAAGCATGGGAATTCAGTCACATATTGAGAATATCTCTCCATGAATTTAAAATATGGACAGAAGATATTCCCCATGTACAGCTGGATATACCCCCATAAGCAACTTAGTTATGTGGTGCCTTTGGGCTTTGTATATATGCTAACATAGAGAATTATTTCCTAACACTAGTGTTTTACTAAGATGTAGCTAGAAGTAATGCATGCTACGACCATCTAAACATTGCTCAATCGCACTTCTTTTACTTCTCATTTGTCATACAATATTTTGTTTTTCAAAAATGTTAAAATAACAAGCCTTTTGATATGGGCACTTTGGCTTTTGATAAAATAGATCATCTCCTTTTCATTAAAGACTATAGGTGTGCCCAATTTTAATTACTGGTTTTATTTTGAAAATAATTGTTGGAAGTGGTCAGCCTCAAAGTCCCCACTGACATAAAACCAACTGAACACATCACTTTCTTTTTCTTTTATTAGAAAATTCAAGCATATTTTCAGCACAATTTATAGGGCTAAGACCGGATCAATTCTGACCTGGTCCCAACTCCCAACTAACCTCATTATCAGCACTAACTGTATTCTCCAATGTTTTAAAAATCTCCCAACTAATAAGTTCCCATCAATTTGATTCCTTTTTTGGCATTATAATAGTGTCGCCAGTGCAAGTTGGTGGGGCAGGGTGCATGTGAGGAGATTGGATTTCGTCCTCACACTGTCCTCATAATACTTGCAGCGGTGTAGTATTATAGGCAGTATTTTCACCCTTGTATGTTCTCATTCACAGTTTCACAGTAAGACATTCCCAATGCACGATTAAAATGTTGTGAGATTGGTGTGAGGACTAATTTTATGAGGTTAAGATTATGTTTGGTTTTGTGGACATTTATTGAAAAAACATCGACTTATCAGCACCATACATGCATTGTGCATAAAATCATAGCTTGATTTCAATGCTTATTAGATAAATATTGAAAAATAAAAATGTTTAATTAGATTTGTGTGTAAGAGGCATTGAGGGGAAATTTTAAATTCTCATTTTCCCCAATGCCCCAATGTTTGTTGAAATGAAATGCTTATGTGGCATACTTTATGAGATATTAATATGAGGTGGAAAGTAATTTTATGGAGTGTTACCTGAAACGCTCCTGAAACACCCAACCAAACAACAAAAGCAATAAACATTTAAAATAGTAATTTTCAAATAAATGTTTAATACGGTATTTGGAAGCGTGGGCACTTTTTGGGACTGATTTTCAAGAAAAAACGCCCATGCTTCCAAGACCCGTTTTTCGCAAAAAAAAAAAACAAAAAACGCTTCTGCCACGTAGGCAGTGAGCAACACTATGCTGTTTGGTAATGTGATTTTCATCCTATTAGTTTATGCAACTTGCAGCACAAAGTTATCTAGAAGTTGATCACTTTGAGGTTCGGATCCATCTCACCAAAAATTATCTAGCACGCGAGATCAATAAAAAAGTAAAAGGAGGAAATGTGCTTCTTATACTTGACATGATAAATGCTTGTGGCCGCTTGGACTGGAATTTTATGTTTTTTATGTTGGAGAAATTAAGCTTTTGTTAGCAATGGATTGACCTAATCAGGAAAACTTTCACAAATTGTTGATTTTCAGTTGGGATTAATAATGGAAGAGTGAAAGACCCTCTCTCATAGCCTCTTTATTATCAGTTGGGATTAGGTAGGTACAACATTGTAAGCACCTTCAATGAATACCTAAAATATTTTTTGACACATGTCCCTTAAAATACTTCCAGTGTACCCTTGAAAAAAATTAAAATCCACTTTTGATATTTGTTATAATATTTACAAGAGCTTATTGAATGTACTTACTATATTGTGTCCAATAGATTTGATTCCTTATAGAAAAAAATTCCAATCCTATCTATCATAACCGAAGATCGAAGTCCTGATTAAAGAATTGTTCCAGCCCTAATCCTTTCCGAGATCTGGAAGGAGAGGTGTACCCGCCGCTTTGAGTGTAAAGTACAGCCAATAGAAAAGTAGTAAGAAAAGTTATTGAGCTCTTTGGGTTGCTACAAGGCCGAACATGTTTTTTTATTGGCCCAGCCATTCCTTAGCTTTGGTGGTTTAGAGATGCATCATATAGCACCATTTTCAAAACCGGACTAGACTGGACGGTCGTTTTCCTCCAAAACCGCATTTTCCCCCAAAACCGTTGATTTTGGTCAACAAACCGCTGAACCGGCCGGTTAATCGTTCGAACCGTTCGAATAGTATTGATCGTTTTCCAATTTAAAAATTTTTTTTGTCAAAACGGGCCGGCCATTCAGGTCGAACGGTCGAACCGTTCGAGCCGGTAACCGGACCCCTGACCAGTTCGGTCACCGGTTTGTTTTTAAAAACCATGTCTTATAGGATAAACTAGGTGGAGTGCTTTGGATCGGAATGAAATGGATAAAATAGCCCCACCTTTGGTTTGGGCCATCCAAGGGTTATGTCCACCCTGTAAGTTTTAATTTCATTTTTGACAATGGTTATTAAAAGTTTGAGGTGGCCGCCGATTGGAGTAAAGTTTGGGAATATAATTATTTTTATTTTAACTATTTATTATTTAAAAAATATGAAAAATAGTTAGATTAAAATTGAACCCAATCAATTTTGAAAGAATTCCAATCCGATCCATTTGGATTTTTAGATTGGATTCAAATTTAAGATTTCATTAGTAATTAATATCAGATTGGATGAGCCTGGCCAAAACAGTCTAAGACCTCGGCCACCAGCAATGCTATAGAACATAATTTAAGGTTTCACTCCCAATTTTCCTGTATCCTATAACAGATATAGGACATACTTTCTCTGAGAAATGAAGATACCCCTTTGTTAGCGGGCAACTTCAATTCTAAGGAAGTATTTCGAAGGACCTAGATCTTTTAGATCAAGCTTAGTAGCAATAAATCCCTTCAATCTTTGAATTTCATCTTTCTAGTCACTAGTGATAACTACATCATCAACGTACACTACTAGGGTTGCATGTTTCCCTTCCCCTCTTCTCACAAACAATGTATGATCAGATTGACATTGCTTGTATCATTTTTGTTGTATAGCTACCTAGAATCTACTGAACTAAGCTCTTGGTGATTGTTTTGGGCTATATAATGACTATTTTAACATGCATACCTTTTGTTCATTTCCCTGAGGCCGAAACTAGGGGGTTGTACAAATTACACTTCTTCTTCAAGATCACCATTTAGAAATACATTCTTGATATCCAATTGGTGAAGGTCCTAATCGAAGTTAGCAGATAAAGAGAAGAGGACCCTAATGGAGTTCATCTTAGTAACTGGTGCAAAAGTTTCTGCATAATCCACCCCATACATTTGAGTGAACCCTTTTGCCACTAGACGGGATTTATACCTTTCCACTGTACCATCAGCCATATGTTTCACTATAAATAACCATTTACATCCAACATGTTCCTTTCCCTCAGGAAGATCCACCAATTCCCTTGTACCATTTTTAAGTGATGCATTAACTTCTTCCTTCATTAAATCTATCCATTCAGGCACTGAGAGAATTTCTGCCACATTCTTAGCAATAGGAACATTATCAATAGAAGAGAGGAATGCCCGAAAGGAAAGTGAAAGGTTTTCATAGGAAACAAAATGCGAAATGTGGTGCTTAGTGGTGCAAGACCTAACACCCTTCCAGTGAGCAATAGGAAGGTTAAGATCATAGGCATTGGAGGTATCAATTGCAATAGGGTTAGGAATATCAATGGGAACTAAGGTACCTGACTGGATAGGATCTATTATTGGAGAATTTGTTGGCATTGGTGGTATAACTTCTAGATGTTCCATAGCTCTTGAACTTGGTTGGACTTTATGATGACGATAGAAAACACGGAAGAGAGGAGGATCAAGTAGAGGAGGGAGCTGAATCTGAGGTAGAGGAGGATTCTGAACCTATTTGTCCTCATGCCTACACTCCCCTGAGGAGAAACATGAAAGAATGGTTTACTTTCAAAAAAGGAGGCATCCATGGAAACATGATATTTTCATGAGACGGGATCAAAGCATTGGTACCCCTTCTGATTTGTAGGGTACCCCAAGAACAATTTCCCACCAGTGGGTGATAGGTTTTGAACAAAGTAACAATAACCAAAAACACAGAGATGAATAGACAAAAGAGGAGCTTTGGGAAACAGAATGTGATGTGGGTCTTTTTACTCTAACCATCAAGAGGGCATGAAGTTAATGAGATAAGCATCACAAAGGGTAGCTTCAGGCCAAAAACGTTTAGGGACATTCATATGAATCGATAATCCCCAAGCTTTTCAAGAATATGGTAGTTCTTTCTTTTAACAACACCATTTTGTTGTGGTGTTCGAGTATAGGAGCTATGGTGGAGTGATCAACGTGAAGCAAATAACTCCATAAGATCATTATGAAAGTATTCTTTGGCATTATCAGATTGGAAGATTTTCATTTCGGTTTAAAATTGGGTGAAAATCATTTTTTGGAAATTTTGGATAATTTTTGCTACTTCATCCCTAGTTCGCTTGGGATATATCTATGTGTACTTGGAATAGTAATTAATAAAGGTAATAAAATACTTCTAGCCAATTTCAAATGGTAAAGCAACTGGGCCCTAAACATCAGAGTGAACAATATGAAAAGGGAAATTCAGATTTATTATTTTTTTAAAAAGATGAGTTCTTTATTGTTTACTCAACTAACAAGTTTGACATATCAATTCTGAAACTGGCACTGACTTAAACAACTTTGGAAACACAATTTTAAGGAATCAAAGGATAAATGACCAAGATGACTCTGTCATAAATAGGCTTGACTCTTACTATATTGATTCTTAGACTCTATGACTGCAAGACCAGCCTTATTATCCTGCAAGTAAACACCACCCACCATACGCCCTGTACCAATCATCTTCCCCGAGGCCAAATCTTGAATCACACAATAGGAAGGGAAGGCGATTATTGAATAGTATAAAAAATTTGTTATACTTTAATAGAAAACAAATTAATAGATAATTAAGGAACATGTAAAATATTAGAAAGGGTAGGACCAAAAGGAAGAGAAATGGTTATGGTAGAGAATGAACCATCAGTCAGTCTCACTTTATCTCTTCCAGAGAGGAAAGTA
This sequence comes from Nelumbo nucifera, assembly GCF_000365185.1. Next base: position 615,633 of record NW_010729143.1, on the reverse strand, counting down.
TAGGTCTGAAAGTAGGTTGACTTACTAGTCATATCTTTTGACGCTTTACAACAATTATTTAAGAAGAGTCAAAGGAACGAGACGATACATGGAGAGTTGTGGCAAAATTACCTGATGTAGACGCATATGAAGTTGATGGAGGATGAACATCCATCTGACAAATAGCCCTACCATAAAGTTCTAAATGATCATGGAAAGAATTAATAATATCTTCCCTAGGGTAAGAACTAGAGGTGTATATCTGAACTATAGTAGTAGTCATGTTTGTTGTAGTGAATTTTCTTGAATCTTCTGCCCTAACTTCTTATTTAGATCTAAACCCTATTTCTTATTAAATTCCTGAGCCCATTTCAGCTTCCCATGAAGGTCCCAACATGTGTTATGAGTGTGTCGAGGCTTCTAACAATGGGTGCATCATAATTTTCCTTTGTCATCCACCCTTTTTTGAAAGTCTCCCTTCTTAAAGGAATTTCCCCCACTTGTGACAACACTTCCTTCTGTTGCCAAGACAATTGCATCTCCCCCAGAATTATTCATCAGATTTCTTCTACTTTCTTGTGACTACACTAGAGCATATACCTCTTGGACAGATGGGAGATCCTTGAAGCAATGATATGTACTCTAATAGATTCATATGTAGGGTTCAGGCCAAGGAAGAAGGCATATTCTCAGCTTTGAAACAAGAGACTTATACGCTTTGGCATCTTCATCACACTTCTAATCTTTACTCTGATAGTGATCCAACTCTTTCCAGATGGAAGACAAGTCTGAGTAGTACACAGAGAGACACTTCTCTCCCATGTTTGCAAGTAGAGGATTTTGCCTATAACTGATAGATTTTTGCATAGTGTCACAATTTAGAATAGGTTGACTTGGCTTGTTCCCAAATCTCATAAGTTGTCTCAGCCCTCATAAAATTTCTTCTCACATGAGGTTGCATAGACACCAAGAGCCATGACATTACCATGTTCTCCCTGTTCCATCTGTCATGCTCAGCACTCTCAGAATTAGGTTCTTTAATTCTTCCATTTATATATCCTATATTTCCTCTTGCAGTAATGTATAACCTAATCCCCTTCAACCATTCTAAGTAATTGAGACCATTAAGAGGTATGACAGCTATAGGAAAGGAAAAATCCATACCCCACTCAATCCATTCTGCATTGAGGAAATACTAGAAGTGGCTAAATCTTCACTAAAAAGAACACAGTTCGACCTATTTCCCCTTTCGCACACAATATTATTTCTGATAAAAAAAATCCGCACTAGGAAACTATAGGCAGCCACCTTCTAAATCTACCACAGTACTTCAGTCGCCCAGAAAAGAAATTACTACTGTTACTCCACCTATGTAGAGGTCGTCACCGACCTACAAACTACCCATTGCACTACTGTCACAACACACCGGTCATCTCTGACTTACAAGCACTCCACAAAGCTGTTGTCGTAGCACATACAAGTCACCTCTGACCTACAATTACCACAAGGATCACTCGATCCTACAAAAAAATGGTGTCACGTTTCCAAACATCCCCTAAAGCAATAAACATCCCATCTTTAAACGCTAACAGAACCAAACACATGCTAAATCTGGATTGGCATGTGAGGCCCATCAGCCATGTAATGGAATGGAATCTAGCGCTCCTCACAGCATGTCTTTGTTGCACATTAGGAGCATCTACTGTACTTGTATTTATTATTGTGAGGAGGTTGCAGGATTGATATAGGGTTGTCAAGACCTCCAAAACCTAAAACCCAATCCAAAATCCTATATGATTATCTCAGATTAGGAAGATGTGTTTACATGCTCATATTAGATTACGATTAATCCAATTTGATCAGATAAAAATCATAGCCCAATTATTTTTTAATATATAAAATTTATATTATTATATAAATATAACAATATTATACATTATAATATGTTAATCTATATCATGGAAAACTTGTGTATAACTAAGTGAGATACAACTCTTGTTTTTAAGGATTACTCTAATTTTCCCCCCTCTTTCTTTTATGACAATATGGCCGACAAGAGCCTCCCTTGACACAAACCCCAAGGATGGTGATCCTCCTCACCATAATGCCTTGAGTTCTTTTCTCTCAAACAAAATCCCAGGTGAAATGGCTAGGAGTAGGTGACTCCAACACTAAGGTTGTGTTTGGTACCATTGCCACTTCTATTTGCAATGTTTTAGGTCAATGAATACAAAATTTATGAGAATATATTTTTCTATAACAAATGCTTTGAGTTATCAATATAACATTTGATACTATTGTTGTTTCATTTGGTGTTTCTACAATAAATGCTGACACCCAGTGTGATGTTTATATTTTTTTTTGTGGAAGTGATTATCTGATATAATATGACAAGACAATTTCTCAAAAATTTGTATTAACCAACATAAAACGTTATAAGTGGCAATGACACCAAATGCAACCTTTGTTTTTCATCTTTTTCTTTTCGAGATAAAAAAAAAAAAAGAGAATGGGGAGTAGTGTTGAATAAAATATGATAATTAATAGTAACTGAGTGGAAGGTAATAACAAGATCTTGGTGGAGGCAATAAGGTATTTTGAAAATGTTTTGAGTAGTGAACCAAATGTTGTCCATGATTCCTTGTTGTCTTTTATCCCTCATCTCATTAGGGAAAAAGACAACGAGGCCTTACCGAGACTGCTGTAAAAGGAGGAGGTATGGGTTATGGTAAATCGATCCTTGTGGATAGTGTTATGGGCCTGATGGGTTGAGTGTTATTTCATTTTGGGGTGTTGGGAAATCATAAAAGAAGATGTCTTTTAGGCAGTTAAAAGCATTCATTACAGGTGCGACGTTGCCTAGAAGTTACACCTCAAAAATGACTAACTAGATCAAATCAGCCTCCCTCAAGATTGCCCCCCACAACGTCCCACAGCATATCCCCACCACACGTGTATTGGGAACATCTCCCAATGATAATATCAACATCGGGAGATGTTCCCAATAATACACAACGGGGATGTGCTGTGTGGGGTGTTATGGGGGGCTGATTTGACTTCTCAGATCTCCATCCTATTAGCTTATGCAACTTGCATCACAAAATTATCTAGAAATTGATCACTTTGAGGTTCGGATCCATCTCACCAAAAATTATCTAGCACGCGAGATCAATAGAAAAGTAAAAGGAGGTAATGTGCTTCTTAAACTTGACATGATAAAAGCTTATATCCGCTTGCACTGGGATTTTATTTCTTTTATGTTGGAGAAATTTGGCTTTTGTTAGCAACGGATTGACCTAATCAGGAAAACTTTCACAAATTGTTGATTTTCAGTTGGGATTAATAATGGAAGAGTGAAAGACCCTCTCTTTCCTAGCCTCTTTATTATCTGTCGGTATTAGGTAGGTACAACATTGTAAGCACCTTCAATGAATATCTAAAATATTTTTTGACACATGCCCCTTAAAATACTTCCAGTGTAAAAATTAAAATCCACTTTTCATAGTTGTTAGAATATTTACAAGAGCTTATTGATTGTACTTACTATATTGTGTCTAATAGATTTGATTCCTTACAGAAAAAAATTCCTATCCTATCTATCATAGTCGAAGATCGAAATCCTGATTAAAGAATTGTTCCAGCCCTAATTCTTTCAGAGATCTGGAAGGAGAGGTGTACCCGCCGCTTTGAGTGTAAAGTACAACCAGTAGAAAAATAGTAAGAAAAGTTATTGAGCTCTTTGGGTTGCTACAAGGCAGAACATGATTTTTTATTGGCCCAGCCATTCCTTAGCTTCGGTGGTTTAGAGATGCATCTTATAGCACTGTTTTCAAAACCGGACCAGACCGAACGGTCGAATCGGAAAAACCAGGAACCAGTCACCCGACCGGTTCCGTTTTCCTCCAAAATTGCTTTTTCCCCCAAAACTATTGATTTTGGTCAGCAAACCGCTGAACCGGCTAGTTAATCGTTCGAACCGTTCGAACGGTTTTGATAGTTTTCCAAATTTTTAATTTTTTTTGTTAGAATGGGCTGGCCGTTCGAGTTGAACGGTTGGACCATTCGAGCCTGTAACCGGATCCCTAACCAGTTCTGTCACCAGTTTGTTATTAAAAACCATGTCTTATAGGATAAAATTCAAATGCAAGTTAATTTTTAATTTATGACTTACTAATTTTATTAATTTCTTAATTTTTAGTAGTTGCTAGTTAAAATTTGTTAAAATTTAATATTTTTATTAATTT
>NW_010729143.1:564481-581874 GCF_000365185.1 Nelumbo nucifera | reverse complement strand
TATATATATATATATATAATAAAATTATATAAAATAATATATATATATATAATAAAAATATTATAATTATTAATTATTATAATTCTTATTTTTTTAAATATAAAATAAAAAATTATATATAATTTTTATTTTTATAATAAAATATTTATAAAATATAATAAAATATAAAACGAGTCGAGCTGAGCCGAGCCGAGCCAAGCTCAAGCTTATGAACTCTTGACTTGAGCCGAACTCGAGCTCGAACCTTGTAGAATAATCTCGAACCTGGTACTATTTGGCTCAGCTCGAATCCACCCCAACCCATAGCAAGAACGAGGCCCCTCCAAATGGTCAGCAGTTCCAATGAGAAAATCCCATCTCTGGGGGCCTTGGTGAGATAGGCACAAATGGGGTTACCCTTGTGATCACGGAGCAGCCCACCTAGTCCAAGAGAAACCATTTAATTTTTTTTTCTCAAAATGAAGAGACCCAATCATTTAAATACTTTATCATTAACCAGGAATATCTCCACCTCTAATTTATTCATACATATATTCTGTTCCAACTGACATTCTGTTTCAAAAGCAAAAAATCTCACATAATAAACTACAATTTGAATTGCCAGATTCTAATTAAGGTGAAAAAGTGAAACATAGGATTCTGTATAAAGAACAATCAATTTATCTTAGTGTTAAGAAAGAAACAATTACCTCTTGAGAGTTCCTGCAAGTGTAATTTCCAAGAGTGTAATAAGAGAAAACAGAATCCAATATGTGAAACATTATCGATTATTTGGCTTCAAACCATTCTCCATGGCTTGAATTGAAGCATATCTGTTAAGAACCCAAGAGAAAAGTAATCCTAATTATTAGTTTTTCTCCAATAATTTGAAAATCTAGACAACCTCAACAAAAACAAAGGTAGAGAAAAATAATTTCAGTATCTTATTAGCAAAATAAGAGGGAAATTCCACTTATAGGGGATAGATCAGAGTAAATTCTAACTTTAACTTTTGAAAAGAATACAACAGAAATACATTTGAAAAATAAATAATCAGTCAATCACTTTGAAAAAAAAAACAAAAATCAATCAAAATTCATTCCCCAATTCTTCTAAATTAGCAGAACATGACATAGAAAACTAATCCATCAAAGGTTCACCATCAAATTAACAAAAAAAAAAAAAATACACCAAAGAAAATTGAATTGCTTTTGGTGGGTGACTGAGTGCATAGAAAAGTATCCAAAGACTTGAAATAAATTAATGGAAAATTGTCCAAAAAGTTATAAGTTTGTCTACACTTTATATTTCACATTTTCTGTTTAAATGTAAAGTCTATGGCCACATAAACCTAGGCTTAATCTCAATCAGTAGGGAATCAAAAAGAATAATTACCTAGATTCTACATAATAACCATAGAACAAGAGATTAGAAAACAATGGGGTCATAATGAGTGCTCTATATCTACTCCCCATTATTACAAGGGCAGTTCAGTAACATTTCATTAATGTTAAAGCTTACATTACACTAGTTTTGCAGCTTGGGGTGGGCTGGCCATGCTAGCAAGAGATGAGCCCAATCAACGATTATTGCTTAGCCTAAATATGACTTCATAGGTTGATCACTTTGATATGGATGGTTGAATTTCTTAGCCACCACTTGAATAAAGAATGATTTTTATTTTTTAGTTAGTTTTAAAATATATGGGTTTATATTGTTAAAAATATTGACATAGATCTAATTAACAAGGTTTTTAAAATCAGATTGGATAGGGAACCGTTCTAGGGGCTGGTTCTTGGGTCGAATGGTTTGAATGAATAACCGGTTCTAACAAAAAAATAAAAAATAATAAAAATGGCCAAAAACTGTTGTTCGGGTCGACAGTTCGACCTCTCGGGTGCTAATTAATAGTATTTATTAGTGAAGATAACTTAAATATAGGATTTAGTAAAAGAAAATGAGAATTAATACATAAGTATAAGACTTAATGAGAGATGATTAAATGAGGTGGGAAGTAATAATTGAATTTACATTTTCAACCCTTACCATTAGAGATGGACTAAGTACAAAATTATGGGCATTTTAGTAGTAATCAAAGCACTAAAGCTATAATAAATGTCATTTATACCTTTCTCAAATAAAGAAGTAGAGGGTAATTTTAATCCAAAAAAGTTTCACATTGCATTTTCACTTTTATATATAGTATAGATTAGGGAAATCTTATAAATCCCGCAAGTACATCAATAATGTCAAATTTAAGGTTAAAATAACTATGAATAAGATATAAACATATAAGAAATATACACCTTAATTGTATCAGGAATATAGAATATGTAGATATCATATTGTACAAACTATTAATATAGCAAATTAATAACAATGTTTGAGCTTTCATCTTATAGTTTTTTATTACCATGAAAATCATTAATTTAATTAAGGCATAAAATAAACTATTTTTATAATTTTTTTGGAAATACCCATAAACTTACCAATAAAGCCTAAAACTTCATAGGTCTAGCTCTCACCTCATAAACTACTCTTGTCACTTTGTTTTACCGGTTGAGACTTAGGAATGAAGAATATAACTTCTTATGTTGAATGAAAGAATAGTTCCAACTCATATTAGGACAAACATTGAATAGACAAAAATCTAAAAAGTCCAAAGTTACATGCAGATTCTGCAATCTGATTCATAGTATCCACTTACCCTTATCCATTTCTATCAATACATATTCAATTCATCTATATGATACAATACAATGCAATACATATCATACTCCGTGGGTATCGGTGTCTCTAAAATCATGCTTAATACACTTTGTGATGTATCGATCGTATTGATATTTTAACCTCGGTCAGACCATTTTGATCTATGATTCAGTAGCATTTTTAGGATTGTGATTTATCCGAATTTACAACATTGCATTATCCAATTAATATGCATCATTGCACCATGGTAAGGAGTTGCGTTGGAAGATTAGAACCGTGGGCTGGCGCTAGGTCTGACATAGGGTCAAGATTGTACATAGCGCACATGTGGAAAAGACACATCCACCCTGATACCTAACTTATACCCGGTTTGGCCACAAAATTGTAGGGGTTTGTTAATTGTTAGTATAATGGTAGAAATATGGACCCAGAACAAGGTATTAGTTTTTCTTCTAAAATATTTAAAAGGAAAAATTTCTTAAACTATCCTTATTGTTATTAGATAATTTGCAAAATCTATTGTTACTGTTTATATAGTCTTAAGGTATCTTTATTATTTTTAACAATTGATTAATTATTCCCTAGTCGTTAGGGTTTGTCACACTTTGTCACAATCTGCTCACATGCCACACCATGTGTTTGTTATATTATGAGAAAATGGCAATAATATCCTTTTCATTACAAGTTATTGATTTATCGTTAAAACCTTTTTCGGTGCTAGAGTGTTTTCAGTAATGTCTACTCGGAAATGAGCACCACCTCTATTACTAGTTGGAAGTGGCTGGCGGAAGAGTTCGCCTTGAATTTCCAAATCACCCACAATGCCGCAACTGTTTGTATTCTCCCAGCCACACTCCTCATCTAGTCATACCTCATTCGTACAATCTTAGCACTTTGGGTTGCTGGAAATGTATCAAGCTCATGATTTTCGAACTGTCATTGACCTGGACGGTCGGATTGTTCGGCTCGAGAACTGTCCAGACAACTGGTTCTGTTTTACCCCAAATCCAATCCCTGGCAAAAAACTGTTGAATCGGTCAACGACCCATTGACTTGGGCGGTCAAACCGTCGACCCATTCAACAATTTTTGGCCGTTTTTTTATTTTTTAATTTGTGTTGGTAGAACGGGCTATCCATTCAAACCAGATGGTCGAACCATCAACCCAAAAATTAATGGCTAGAACAGTTCATTTTTGGGTCATTTTTTAAAACCAGGGTCAAACTCCTTGTCTAGTTCATCCAAAAAATGCTACCTCAAGAGTCTAGTATCCATGTGGGGTGGGTGTCGTGGCATTGAGTGATAGCGCCAAAGACCCGTAAAAGAAAAACAAAGCAGTATGATTGGGATGATTAGCCCAGAAAGGAAACAAGCACAACAAAAAACACCATAAAATTATTGATTATATTGGTTTTACTCAACTTTGGATGGATTCCACCCATCTTCCCATGGCAATAAGTATTCCTAGTATAGATACCATTCGAAAGAAGTAGCCTTGCTTCGTCTCAATCGGAAGAAGTATCCTCAGTGTTTGAACCTTGTTCTTGAGCAAAAATATCAGATGAAAAAGATTCTCTGAGAAAGGGCAAAGGGCAAAGCTAGACAGCGAATGTCTGATAGTCTAGAACATTCCATTTCAAACGGCTATAACAAATTCAAGAATTGTAGAAGTCTTCCAGCTGGCAATACATAGCCAAATGTTTAATTTAGTTTCTCACTGTATCTATAAATATCAAACATTCCTAAATGAAATGTACTTTTCTCTTCTGCCATTCAGTTGTTCTTTTTGTTTACATGGTATCAGAGTGCAGGCTCTGCGTCATTGTTCCTCCTTTCTCCTAAAAGGTATCGATCATTGTGATGCAATCAAATTCGCGTCTTCCGACTACTGGAACTGGAACGGAGATAGATCCAGAATCGTCGTTCTATCTTTATCCTTCAGACAATCCTAGTTCGATCCTTGTTTCATCTCCTCTCACTAGAGAAAATTTTCCGATGTGGCAAAGGGCCAAGAAAAATGCATTAATGGTGAAGAACAAGTACATCTTTGTCGATGGCTCTCTTCTACGACTAGCAAAGTCAACACTAGAGAAAGAAATTGGTTTCAATTTAATGCAATGGTGATTTCTTGGTTGATAAACTCCCTGACCAAGGAACTACATGAAAGCGTGGGATTTATTGAAACAACATCAGAAATCTGGCATGAATGGGAAGAACACTATTCGCAAAGTAACATCCCTCGCTTGCATCAATTGAAACAAGATCTATCCATGCTCCAACGAGGTAACCTCTCTATAACCGGATATTTCACAAAGTTGAAGGCCCTGTGGGATGAATTTGGTTCTCTCACAACCCTTCCCAATTGGAATTGTGGCGGAGCCATGAAGCTTTTCATTGCTGAAAGAGAAAAAGATAAGCTTCATCAGTTCTTGATGGGTCTCAACGACTTTTATAATGCCATAAGATCTTGTGTTCTTGGTTCTGAACCACTCCCAAGCCTGAATAGAGCATTTGCTTTGATAACCCAAGAAGAATGTCATTTACTTAATGCTTCTCTTCGTGGGCCAATTGCACCAGAAGCAACGGCATTGGCTACGACATCAAAACCAACCACTACGCAATCAACAAATAGAAGTAAATATTTTTGTGACCACTGCAAAAAGCAAGGACACACTAGAGATCGCTGTTATGAGTTGGTCGGCTACCCCAATATCAAAGACGAAACAAATCGTGGGAATCAATCCAGATTTGGACAATATAATGGTCCACTACATGTGTGCAAATGCTGAATCACTAGCCACCACAAGCCCCTCACCAATTGCTGGTCTGAATTCTCATCAATACGTCCAGCTTCTTGCTCAGCAAAGAATTAGACATCCCCTACTGCGACCAATGTATCTGGTAAGCTATTTGGCTCACACCTTGATTGGATTATTGATAGTGGAGCATCTGATCATAAGATCTCCACTCAGAATGCTTACAATAGCTCCTATTCATTGGAAACCACTAAGACAATTTACTTGCCAAATGGAACCATCACTTATGCAATTCAACATGGAACTGTGGTTCTTGGTCCTAAACTTCATATTCACAATGTGTTATATATGCCTCCCTTTCATTGCAACCTTATTTTAGTTAAAAGACTAACAAAAACAGCTCTAGTGCATTGTTATTTTCTTTCCTTCCTTCTATGTAATTCAGGACCCAGTCTCATGGACAGTGATTGGGATGGGTTAGCTTGAAGGAGGTCTCTACCATTTGAATTCTTCTACTACTACATGCACTGCTGCATCTACCAGAAACATGGCATAGGCGGCTTGGCCATGTGTCAAATAAGAGTTTAGTACTCATTCCTGGTGCCCCCAACTACTGCTAGCTCCTTTTGTGATGCTTGTCATCAGGCGAAGCAAACTAGAATTCCCTTTCCCATAAGCACTATTCATGCTCAATTTCCCTTTCAACTAATTCACTATAACATCTGGGGAGGTTATCGTACACCTTCACATACAGGAGCTCACTAGTTTCTTACAATTGTTGATGATCATAGAAGATGTACATGGGTGTATTTGCTAAAATTCAAATCTAAAGCAATTTCTTCTTTGTTATCATTCTTTGCCATGGTTTCTTGTCAATATGGTTGCTATGTTCAGCAAATACGATCTGATAATGGTTTTGAATTTTTGTGGACCACTCTAAGAATACTTCAACACTCAAGGGATCATCCATCAACGATCTTGTGTTGATACCCCCAGCAAAATGGCATGGCTAAGCGAAAACATCACCATTTGTTAGAAGTTGCTCAAGCACTCAGATTTCAAGCCTCTCTTCCAGTTTCATTTTGGGGTGAATGTCTCCTCTCAGCAAACTACATCAACAAGCTTCCCACAGTAGTTCTCCATGGGAAAACCCCCCTTGAGGTACTATCCAAGACCCCACTATCATACAATCATATGAGAGTGTTTGGATATTTGTATTATGCCAAAATTTGACCTCAGTCACATGACAAATTTGCAAGTCGAGCTATCAAATGCATATTTGTTAGGTACCACCATGGACAAAAAGGTTATAGGGTATTTGATCTAGCCACCAGGGTTGTGTTTACTTCAAGGGATGTCATCTTCTATGAGGATCAATTCCCATATCAAAATATTTCTAACATCACTCCAGCCCCAGTTGTACCTATTCCAGCAATAGATACCACTACTGAACCCACAAATAATGCATCCATTGCAGTTGAAACCATTCTCCAGACAATCTCTCACAGTTCAGCCCTTATAAATCTACGGCTGCCCCCACATCGACCACAACGTATTAGACAACAACTATCTGCTCTCCGAGATTATGAATGCCAACTTTCACCTTCTTTGGCCACCCATGCCTCTACCACCTTACCCATGGAACCCACTTCTTACCATCAAGCTGCCATTGATCCCAAATGGCAACAAGCCATGAATGAAGAAATCGAAGCCTTAGAACGAAACAACACATGGTCTTTATTGCCACTGCTTGCTGGAAAAAGGATTCAAAATGGTATACAAGATCAAACTTAAAGCTGATGGAACCATAGAACGCTACAAGGCCAAATTAGTAGCCAAAGGATATAACCAAGTCAAAGGGCAGGACTATCATGATACATTTGCTCTATTAGCAAAACTAGTAATAATGTGTTGTTTACTTTCTGTTGTTGTTCTAAAGGTTGGGAATTACACCAACTTGATGTACATAATGCATTCCTTCATGGGGATCTTTGTGAGGAGCTTTACATGCAAATACTTCAAGGCTTTGCAAAAGATGATGATTCATGAGTATGTTGACTACACAAATCATTATATGGCCTTCAACAAGCCTCTTGAATGTGGTTCGAGAATTTCATCCAGTCACTCACATCTATTGGATTCATCCAATCTACAGCGGATTACTTTCTATTCACTTGTGGAACGGGCTCTTCCTTTGTGGCGGATGTTCTTGTTTATGTCGATGACCTAATCATCACTGGAAATGATCAAGTCAAAATATCTTATCTTAAACAATATCTCAATGACCGCTTTCGTATTAAGGACTTTGGACCTTTATCATATTTCTTGGGCATTGAAGTGATCAGAACTAACTCTAGAATTTTTCTCAATCAATACAAACATGCTCTTGACATCATCACAGAGACAAACATGTTGAATTGCAAGCCTTGTCTCTCCCCAATGGAGAAACAAAATCACCTTGTTGATGTGTCCAACCCACTTTATTCTATCCAACTCAATATAGGTGGTTTGTGGGACGATTGGTCTACTTAACTGACACTAGACCTGATTTGTGTTTTGTTGTTCATCGTCTCAGCCAGTTCATGCAATCTCCACGTCAAGAACATTTTGAAGATGCCCTACAAGTTGTTCATTAGGGTACTCCTCATTTTGGCATACTCCTTCTAGCCAAGAATGATTTCACGCTCAAAGGCTTTTGTGGCTTAGATTGGGCTAGCTGTCCACTGATAAGAAGATCTACTTCTGGGTATATCACCTTGTTGGGAAGTTCTCCATTGTCATAGAAGACAAAGAAACAACCAACAATTTCTCGATCATCTACCGAAGCTGAATATTGAGCAATGGCCATCACCACTTCTGAATTACTGTGGCTTCAACAAGTTTTTTCAGACCTCTCTGTTCAGCTTTCCTCTCTCATACAACTACATTGTGACAGTAAGGCTGCCCTACACATTGCAGCCAATCCTGTCTTTCATGAGAGAACCAAGCATATCAACATTGATTGTCATTTCATAAGGGATGCATTCAATATCGACACATTACCATGTTCCATATTCCCACTCATTTACAGCCTGCCAACATACTCACCAAGGCATTGAGTGTCAAAAATTTTCAACAGCTAAAATCCAAGTTGGGCATCGTTTGTGTTGCTCAAGTTGGGGGTGTTGATAGTCTAGAACATTCCATTCCAAACGGCTGTAACAAATTCAAGAATTATAGAGGTCTACCTTACACAGTGACATGTTTAATTTAGTTTCTCAATGTATCTATAAATATCAAACATACCTAAATGAAATACTTCCGTCGTTCAATAGTTCTTTTTGTTTATCGTGTCCATCGCACATCGGTTTGATGGTCCATCATTACTTTATACTTTTTCCATTGTCTTGTGGAATGTCCTGTCCATTGGCAGCAACTACTACCAACAGGAAAATGAAGTAAAAAGAAAGGTTTCCCACTGTTTGTTTCACGTCTAAGCAGAAAGGGAAAGTAAACTTTCAAGAAATTTTATGAGATTCATTCAGCCAAGGAGGAGGTTGGTTCTCCCCAATGGAAGCTTCGAAGATCGGCTGTGAGTAACGACTGATGAGATGGGAAAGGAGGAAGTTGGTTCTCCACTATCTCAGGTTTCTTTTTGTGGGGTTATTAATTCACTGTGAACCGCATCAAACGATCTAGTCTTGTTGGGTTTTCGGAATTCTTTCCATGTGACTAGTATGGGAAGGGAGAGAGGGACCAGTTGGAGCCATGCATTTAGTTTTGTCTGTCTGTAGAAAACAGAGGAGAGATGCTTTGCTAGGAAAGACGTTTCAGCTCTGTCGACATTGTCGTGCTTAGAAGGACAGCATGATGTGAAGTGTTGCTTGATGACTGCTGAATTCCCTCAACTGAATTGCTTATGTTGATTGTTGGTTAGTTCATCGAAACAATAATTGCTTGATCAAACCCAACTCGTTTCTGCTATTTGGTCTGTTACTCTGTTCTTGTATATTAGTTGCTACATTCTCTCGTTATTAATTTAGTTGAGTTGATTTTACAAATAGTGCAGATATTGTTGTGAGAGATGCATCGCTTTTATTGTCGTTGGTAATGGCTCCAAATGTCGTTTGGATGATTCTGGATTTGAAGGTTGACTTCCTAGAGAGGATTGCACCCGACGTCTACAGAGTGGGAAGTAGTTACCGGTTCAATCGGTGAGGCGTGGAGTGCACTAGTGAAGGATTTTTTGGTGTTGAATTTGCTACTGGAAGAAGCAGCATCCGAACCTCTCCCTGGTCTCTTTAATACCCTTCATCCTCTCTTCCACCTGAAAATTCCTGAAGCCTTGTTCCCTTATCCGGCATTCCTCGCGGACCCTAATAATCCTCCCTATCTGGAGCAGGATTTTCTGAGTTTATGGTCTGTAGCCACACCATCCCAATGGGCTATTTTGTTTTCTTTACTTTGCTGAAAAACAATTTCGGAACCCTGCTCACTTTTCCACTTTGGTGCAAGCCATCCACAACAATACGCGTGCGGGCCCATTTCTGTCCATATTGGCCACACAGTATGCATCCGTAGAGCTGCCTTTCCCCTCTTTGATCTTCATCGGCATCGGCATGAGCCCACCGGTCCCAGTATGCCACTTTCAGCTACATAATCTTTCTTTTCTATGAGAATGGATGCTTCCGCTGTGTCTGTGAGAACAGAGGCAGAGACTGAAAGGGAAAACGAAGAGGGAGGCAGAGACGGGGATGGAAAACGGAGATGGAGGTGAAAACAGAGTACGAGATGGAAACGGAGACGGAGCAGCCATTTGCTTCCTATCTTTACCAGATTTCTCTGAGTTGGGTTTTATTTTGAAAAATCGAGCAACAGTAGAGGGCAAAGTTATCAACCGACAAAAACAGTAAGAATACTTTAAAAAGGTAGAGTTAAGTGGCGTTTGATAAATTATAAATCTGATGTTGAAAAGTTAAAAGGATTTTAAATTTCGAAAAGAGGCATAGATGATTTTCTATTTTTAGAGGATCTAAATAGATAATGCCTGTATTGGATCAATTCTACACCATCTAAAATTGCTTTGTTTTATTATTTTAGCCTTAGAACAGGCTATTTTGTAATTGTGAATGCAATTAGCATTATTTTATATAAAATAACTTACCAAATTCAAAATAGTATTAAAATTATATAAAAATTTTAAAAAAGTAATTAATCACTAATAAAAAATATTAAAATGAATAAAATTTAATAAAAACTAAAATAACCAATAAAAATTAATGATTAATAATTATAACTAACACAATAAAAATAATTAATCACTAATAATAATAATTAATGTTTAATAAAAATATTAAGATAATTAATAATTAATAATTAGTAAAAATAATTTACAATTAATGATAATTATTATTAATACTGAATCGCCACCGTAGCAACTTGTAGTAGTAGTGGCATGAAGACAGGAGAGAGAGAGAGAGAGAGAATGGATTCACGAGAGAGCGAAAAACACAAGTGCTATTCTTCCTTCCTGTACCTAAGAGTGAAAACACAAGTGACTAGGTTTTATTTTGGGTTGGGGTTGAACAAGGGTAATTTCGATAATGCACCAGCTTTGAAACGTGTCTGAGTGCGTTAAAAGTCGGCCCGCGCGATATGGTTTTCAGATCTAAAAATAAAATTTAGAATAGTTTTAAGAGGGGACACCAAATGGGTTTGAGGTCAGAAACTCAAACGTCTGGAAAGTGCAATCAAATGCCACCTTAGTCAATTATTAACTAAGGGTAGTTTAAGATATTTAAACAAATATCTTCATCTACAAAATTGTCCTTTCAAGTAGGGGTGGCCACGAGCGGAGCTCTTCACGAGCTATTCGAGCTCGGCTCATTGAATAGCTACATAGAAATAATAATAATAATAATAATAATAATAATAATAATAATTTATAGAAAATAATATATAATAATAACCAATTATTATAATTATTAATTTTTAAGTGTTAAATAAACTTTTATATATATATATATTATTTTTATAAAACTTACAAGCTTTTAATTTGAGTCGAGTTCAAGCTCAAGATTCTAGCTATTCGAGCTCGGCTCAGCTCGAGTCCACCCGTACTTTCAAGGAATATAATAAGTCATTTCCACTTTTATTCCACCATTTTGAAAAAATTGCCAATAGGGAAAAAGTGGCTTTTAAAAAGCTTATGCGATATGAAAATCTTATGATCTATCACTAGAAATGACAGCATTTTAATGGAGTACTTAACCCAAACTAGAATTAATGAGTAATAAATAATACGTGAACCTGATTCCCCAACCAAAAAGAAAAGTATCAAATTTCCTCAATCAAATTCAAAATAATATTATATTTGAATTTAAATTTAAAGATAATGTCAGAAAGAAAGGTTTTAAAAATCCACCCTGAACTAAAACCGCTTTGGCCACGGTTTTCACGTCAGTGGTTTGACCATTCGGGTCTAATGGGTTGATGAATTAACTGTTTGGGATAATGGGTTGTTGACCAAATTAACAGTTTTTGATAGTTCTGTCATCAGATCGGATTCATCTAAATCCGAGTTAGATTCGACACTGACTCCGATCTGAAATCCGATTGGATTATGTGCAGGGAATCTGAGTTTGAAACTGGTCGAATTTTTTGGATTTCGGATTTTAATCCAATTCTGACTGAAGTTACCTATTTTAGCAGTTGAATGCATGGTTTTCAAAACTGTACCAGATCAGACGGTCGAACCAGAAAAACTGGGAATCAGTCAGGTGACTGGTTATGTTTTACCCCAAAACCGTTATTTTGCCAAAAATCATTGATTTTGTCAGTAAGCCGCTGACCCAAGTGGTCAACCGTTTGATTGTTTAACGGTTTTGGCCGCTTTTTTTATTTTTTATTTTTTATGGCAGAATGGGCCATCCGTTCAAACCGAATGGTTGGGCCATTTGACCTGGGAACCGGACCCCTGATCGGTTTGTTGTTTGGTTCAATTTTAAAAACCTTGGTTGAATGGTCACGATTGCTTAATGTAATATCATTAAAACAAAATCTATAATCAGTAATTTTTACTTAAAAGTTTTGAAACAACTATTTAATCTGTAAAATTTAAATTTTTATTTCAAAAAATTTGAAAAAAATTATAATTTATTCAAAACAAATGAAAACCTATGGTCTAAAAGAAAATGGTACATGAGAGCTCCTTGGTCGAGAAGAAAACCTAAGCGAGAAAAGAACCGACAATGGTGAGAAAAGAATGGTGATGGCAACTTGGTTGTTGTAGAGAGTAAGAGTTGAGAGAGAAGAGAATGGTAGCAACTTGGCAAATAGCAAGGCAAGTTAGGCGAGGACAAGAGAGGAGAAGTGAGAAGAAAATGTCGATTGTTGAAGTATCGAGTGAGGGTTTAGAATTTTAGGGCTGGCCCACCGGGGGTTTGAGGAACAGATTTCCTCATTTACCCCTAAGAAATTTTATCTATTCCATTAATGTATAAAAGTATATATAAAATATAATTATATTTATAAATATATTGGATTCGGATTTTTATCGGATCGGATGAGGATGAATCCGAGTTCGATCCGATTTTTAATCGGATTCTACTTCAGCCATCCGAATCCAATATTATCGGATCGAATTGCGGATTTACGGGTATCATTGACAGGCTAGTTTTTGGCCAATGACCAGGTTAAGATGAAACAGAAGCGGTGTGAGCTGCTCGTCTAACTTCGATGGACAGACTGAATCAGGAATCTTCGTCTCCTCCCCACCACCACCAGACGAGTCCCTGAAAAGGTGGAGCTAAATTTGTTGGAGTCTGATCACCATCACTAGACAGCCTCCTCAACTCCCCCGAAGTCCCCCTGTTCTAAATCCATCGCCACCATCCTGAATCCTCGAGTCTATTACGTGTAAACAGGAACTTGGGTCCCTCAACAACTAATCTCTGATTAGAAACCCTTCCCCCCCAAAACTTCAATCATCAGTGATTTGGGAGTCTCAAACGGAGCGTGCTCCCAAACTATCAACTGTAGAGACTCAACTTCTTTGTATAAGCTGCAATCTACAGATGTTAAGAAATGTTTGAAGACAAAGTTCCCTTTAACGAATACTCCAAATAATAAATAATGTAGAGGTGCAATCGAAAAGTAGAAAAAGTAGTTTTGTGTTTCTATAATTACTCTCTCTCTCATAAAGATATGCTTTTGGTTAATTTTATTATGTTTAATTTCTTCCTCTTCATATTCATAAATATAAACATCTTGAACTTGTTTAAGGAGAGAATACTTTATCAATTTCATTTAATAACAAGCAAGTAATAAAATAAGAGGCTGTCAGCTGTTACAAACAGCCTCACAAGCAAGAAACTCTTAAGTACTCAGACACAAGTAGTAGTACAGCATAGTGAATTAAGTAATCCATCGCTGATAAGAGATGATGGACTACTCTCTTTGCTACAGTTGGTGTGTGTTGACAACTCGTAGATTTTTACATCTCACCGCCATGCAAATGTAAAAGAATTGAAGTGAATATGGCAGCAGCGCCCACTGTTGTTGAAAGCCCAATGTAGTAGTGTCCATTAATGCGAGTAGCATCATTGTGATGGTTATTATTTCCATGGCGATTATTGTTGGCAGCTGCAGCACCAGAACCGGCTGCGGCTCCATACAACGGAATGAGTCCTGCGCCTGCTGGTAAGTCGTTTCCCCCATTTCCACTTCCCTCAGCCGCACCACCACCACTTACTCCGCCAACCCCACGACCACCAGCACTTGCCAGTAAGAGGCGTGCATCATTTCCTTCCCAAGTCGACAACTTCCTGTGCAGACGTATATAATTGTCTTCCTGCCGATAAGCTACAAGAAAAACAAGGTTTCAATCCCAACCCAACAACAAAGAATTTCATTTGCGTTAGTAAAAAATGTAAATGTTTGGGACTTGGGAGCGTAAATGAAAATTGCACTCCCAAACTTTTTCACAAGTGCAATCAGGGCCCTACCAATGACGAACTCTATATATTCGAGGAAAAGCCTAACCGACCAACGAATCTTTCACCATGCTTGTACAGAGACTCCCCAAGTGTTACTTTTATCACCTCTGCTTAGTGTCTCCGAATCCTATAAAGCTAAGTAGCTAACCTCATCAAAATTTAATGTACTTGACCAATTAGAAACAGTCACGTTAACTACCAGGCTAGTTGTGTATTCCAGGAATCTTTTCCATCTTTTCGCAATGGCATAACTACAGTTTCTTGATGGGCCACTTTTCTATTCTTCCACGTAAGATACTGATCCTCTTAGCTTTTCTTTGTTTTGTCAAAGTGTAAAGTTAAGAAACCAGCATATGCCTAACGTTTGGAAGAGTACAAGCGAATGCAAAAGTGAACTGGTTGCAAAATTTTATCTGGTTCAGATTCCAACTGCAAGGAAAGAGACATATAGGGAGGGTTTTTGGCTGTTGCCTTTGTTGCTTGAGCTGATACATAGGCAGATTCATAACTGTTCAATCTAAAAGCTTAAACTACTAAGTGAGGTCCTTGGTAAAACAGGCTCTATGTTTTGTCAAGAAATCATGATTTAATCTAAAAGCTTATACTGTTAGATGAGGTCTCAAAAAAGATTTTTATTCTAATAATAATTGCTCAAATTCATCACCAACTTAGCACATAGCTGTTGATGAATCAGAGGCTACAACTCGAATTATCTTTAATTCATTAAGAACTTCACCTCTCTCAGACCTATCTCTTGGAACTTTAAACTTTGAACTCAAATGAAAGAGAAATTAAGAAAGGAAAATGATGAATATACCTGAAACCAATGTTGTGTGTAAAGAAGAGGGCATCATTAGACAAGAAACATATAGGCCGAGTATCAGTAACAATCCCATTTCTTTTGAGTTTTGCCTCTGCCCACACCTTGATTTGTTCACGCCGTTGTTACCAATATTTATACATGGTTTGTTGTTCCTCTGTCCCTTTCATCTCTCTCTCTACATCTTGGAATATGAAGTTGATTAATTGATTCTGCCAACCGCATCTGACGAGTGTAACCATCTTTCGGTTAATGTCAAAAAAGTAAAGATGAGGATAAAAGTATCATTTGTTTGAGTAAGTTGCTGAAACCACCCCTCAAGTTTGATAATTGCAAATCACGTCTCTGGAATTTTTTTTTGACACAATTGTCTTAATTCTTTGTTAGAATTCTCTGATAAGAGGCATAAAATGTTTAAAATATCTATGAAATTATTATTAAGGCTGGTTTCTGCTGAAAGAAAAAAAAAAAAAACATAAATTTTATGAACAACAAAAGAGAGAGTTTAAAGTTATAATTTTACCTTTAAGCAATTGATATGAATACAATTTGAAAAATAAACATTTTAATAAAAAATAATTGCATGGATATTTCAAACATTTTGTGCCTCTTGTTAAGTGATTCAAAGAGGAGGTTTAATTACAACTATTTCAGAAATGGTTAAAAACTTCAGGAAAGGCTTTAGAAATTTACCCTTTGTTTAATAATAATGGCCCACCCTTCGGGTGTGAAGTCTTTCAAATCCGGTTACCACTTGGCTCCATCCTCAGACTGGGTTCCATGTCTTTCAAATCAGGTTACCACTTGGCTTCATCCTCAGCTTGATCCAATACTTTAAGGATTTATTTCCTTTTTACAATTAAAAAATCAGTGTTTATAGGGACATTATAACTGTAAAAACGAAATAAATCCTTAAAATAAAGAATGTCAAATGCAGCTTAAAAATTGTGTATATATGCTACACCAGTTCTGCTTTTATCGATTAATCGGCCAATTAATTCATTTGACCCAAAAAAACCATTAGGCTCAGTTTGAAAGAAGTACAAATACAAATATATACAATACAAATACATAAAAAATAATACAAAACACAAAATTTTGCACTCTGCATATTGGCATTTGTATACCTTTCAAATGGAGCCTTAAAACCGTTAGACCCAAAAAGGTCTCCAATCCAAACCTACTATTTAGAACTATCCAAGAAGAAAATCGGATTAATCTACTTAGGTACAGCAAAACCCTGGATCATTTCCTTTTATCTAAGGGGTAAAAAATTATCACCTTAATTTATTTAGTAAGGTTTCTTTAAGGGATTCTCATTTGGCATGTGTGCAAACCAAAATTAGTTCGGCTCCAGTTAACCTGGCCCAAATGCAATGCTCCATTTAATATGTTTGTTGAGGGAATCGTAGTAAACAATAAGGCTGCGTTTGGTTGCAGTGTAAATCTAAATTTACGAGGAGTTTTTCATTGATTGACTTTTGAGAGTGTAAAAAGGAACCGGTATTTACATTCACCGTGTTTCTAATCGATGTAAAATATACGTTAGTGATGATGCGCAATCCGGCAGGTCTTAGCTATCAATGACTTTGCCTCTGAACTGAGTAGTAGGGAACCTGAAATGGAGAAGATGAGGAAGCTCTAGGGGGAACCCGGTGTAAAGGCTCCGAAGGTCAAGTTAGAATCCTTCAAAGGCAAGATAAAACCAAATAGCGCAAAGTTTGCATACCCTGTTCTTGGGGGGTAGAGAGCCTTTTATAACCACCTCGCGCATTCACTCCTAAACATCTGTCAGGTCGGGTATGATTACTTCCGTGCTTCTGCCAGTTCGGGTGTCATCACCTCTGTTGGGGCAGAACCGCCACTGTTCCTTTTGTCGGAGCCATCTCTGTAACTGGAGATAGCGGTGGCAGGTGACGGTGGCAGGTGGCCGTTGAAGTAAGGCTGTCAAGCGTCAGATCCCAAGTCAGTCAGGTGCGCCGCCCCTGGATACGGACTCCTTCAGTGTCAGGTATGGTGGGGTTTGTCTAGTTCGGCGTTCTGGAGGCGAAGTGCTAGAGCGATGTGCAAGGCGAAGTCTTGAGTTCGGATAGGGGAGTGTCCCGAACTGCCATGAGGCGGGCCAGTTCGGGTCACTGCTTTGTGTGGCTCGGGG
>NW_010729143.1:507935-557504 GCF_000365185.1 Nelumbo nucifera | reverse complement strand
AACTCATGTCCCGAGGTCGCGTCCACTAGGCGGTCGATTCTGGGGAGGGGGAAGCAATCTTTCGGGCAAGCTCGGTTCAGGTCTGTGTAGTCGATGCACATGCACCACTTGCCGTTTGCCTTTTTCACCAGCACTGGGTTGGCCACCCAGCTCGGGTAATGGACTTCCCTTATGAAGTCTGCTGCAAGGAGCTTCTCGACCTCCTCGTCGACCGCCCTCCAGTGCTCTGGGGATAAGTTGTGTTTCTTCTGTCTAATGGGTTTGACTACAGGGTCAGTATTAAGTTTGTGAGTTATCAGGCCGGGGCTAATACCGGGCATGTCGGCCGCGTACCAGGCAAAAATATCTAAATTTTGAAGCAAAAAACTCGCCAGTTCGGTTCGTAGGGGTTCCTCGACGGAAGCACCGATCAGTAGTGTGCGAGCTGGGTCTGTAGCCGAAGTCGGGACTGCGACTGTTTCCTCTGTGGGCGAGGCTCGTTCCTCGCCTTGCTCCACAGGCCGCTCCAGTTCAAGGTCGTCGGCCACCTTGGTTTTTCCCTTCAGGGTGGCAACATAACACTTGCGGTACTCGAGCTGATCGCCCCACGCTACCCCCACACCGAAGTCTGTAGGGAACTTCATGGCCAAATAGTAGGTGGAGACCATCGCCCGCATGATATGCGTGATTGGCCGCCCTATTATGGCATTGTATGGGGAGGGGGTCGCAACCACTAGGAAATCATGGTTGAGTCTGACCACACAAGGCCATGTGCCGACTTCCACAGGTACTGTTATTTTTCCGAGGGGCCTGACTTCCTCTCCGCTGAAACCCACAAGAGGAATGTTCGCGGGCTTCTGCTCGCTCCTCTGTAACTGTAGCTGGTCAAATGCTGATTTGAAGAGGATGTCCGCTGAGCTGCCCGAATCTACAAGTACGCGTCTGACCTCAAAGTCGTTGATCCTTAGTTTAATGACAAGCACGTCATCGTGGGCGTAGTAGACTCCTCGCGCGTCGTCTTCCGTGAAGAAGATTGGTTCTTTGGTCTTCGGTCTTTTTGGGGGGTTCCTTTCCTCGAGGGTCGCTTCGTGAACTGAAGTCTGGGCTGCTGCCGAGGTACACCCTACTACCACCGAACCTCCCACAATTACATGGATGGTTCCCCGAACTGGCCTCTCTTCCAGAGGCTGTCGCTGCAACGGTTCGGCTGGTCTACTGCTAGATTCGGGGGCATCCTTTTCGTTCTTCCCTTGCTGACCTGCCTTATTGTTATTATTGTTATTCTATACAAAATTTCTTAAGTATCCGCGACGGATGAGTCCCTCTATCTCGTCCCGGAGATTATTACACTGTTCGGTACTATGACCGTGGTCTCTATGGAAACTACAATACAAATTCTTGTTTCTCTCGTTCGGATTTCCCTTTACGCGAGGTGGCCACTTTACGTATGGGGCATCCTTGATCGTCATTAAGATCTTAGTCCGCCTCGTGTTTAACGGCGTGTAATCCGTCCGAACTACTGTGGGAGCTCGGAACGACTAGTTTGGCTTCGGCTCTCGGGCCGGGTTTTTTCTGTCGACTGGGTTGGAGGGCTCGCCTTCCCTCTTTCTTTTCTCGTTCCCGCTTTCGGTTCGTTGGTT
Source organism: Nelumbo nucifera (assembly GCF_000365185.1). Next base: position 555,885 of record NW_010729143.1, on the reverse strand, counting down.
GATTTCTTCCTCTGTCCTCATGAACTTGTCCGCGAGCTTGAGGAATTCGGCCACGGTTGCGGGCTAGTTAGCTACCATGTGCCATTTGAACTCTTTGTGCGTTACTCCTCTCTTGGCCACCGCGAGCTGCACCGCGGGGTCTAACCGCGGTATCTGTAAGCATGCTTCATTGAATCGTTTGATGTAGTCCTGGATGGATTCTCCTTCCCTCTGGACTACTCCGAAGATGCTTTCCACTGTTCTAGGGCACCGTTTGCTGGTGACAAAGTGTGCGGTGAAGACCTGCACGAACTGGGCCTAGCACTTTATCGACCTAGGGGCCAGGTTCCTGTACCAAGTGCGGGCTACCCCCCTGAAGGTGGTGGTGAAGGCCACGCACATGCACGATTCACTGGCCCTGGCAAGGTGCATTTGGGACTGGAAAGCGTCAACGTGGTCGTTGGGGTCGAAGGACCCATCATACTTGTCCAAAGGTGGGAGTTTGAAATCTCTGGGCAAGGGGACCACCGGGAGTTCTGATGCGAGGGGGGAAGGAACTGAGAGAATCGGGGCAGTTCCTACCTCGTCCGAGCTCGTCTCTTCCTTGCCTCTGAGCTCTGATAAGACGCGGGTGGCAGTTTGGCGACTTCGCCGACGCCTTTGTTGTCGAGTGGGCTTGGTACTGGCGCTGCTGGCCTCTGTGTTGCCGAGCTCGATGGACCCGGAATGCTAGTAGTCTTCTACCAGGACGCCGAATCGGTTTTCCGTCAGGGGGAACTCGGGCTTGGAGTGCCGAGGTGCCGACCTTGCGGGCGAAGTTCCTGACCCGCCTGCAAGCTGCGAGGCGGGGATGATTTTTCTCTCTCTTCGGACTGGGGATGAGGCCTGGCTGTTAGGAGGTTCTAGGGCTGGGAGGCCTTTCCCTGGTGGGGGCATCCATCCTGTAGGGAGGCCTTAGCCGGCGTTGGAGCAGGGTGGCGAGTTGAAAGTAGTGGTTGGTTCAGCGACAGTTGGGGGAACTGCTGTTGATAGTGATATTGGGAGATGTTGTGCAGTACTTGGTGCTGATGAAGTTGGTGTTGCTGGAATTGTTGCATTTGGGCTTGCATTGCCCGCATGCACTGCATCAGGTCGTCCAACCGGTTTTGGCTGGCTGCCAGGGGGACGACAGTTGGTTCAGTAAAGGTTGTCTCCATAGGGGGAGGAAAGGGGATGCTCATGGCAGGAAGGTTTACGGGCGCCACTGCTTGTGGCGCACTCAAGCTGGGGATTCCATCCACCGAAAGGGGGATGGTGAACTATCCAATGCACACCACGGGAACTTGAAGTTGTTCCCCGGTGGTGTTTGTCTCCGTGCCACGTCCGGCGTTGCTGGAAGAAGCCATTAGTGTTGGGTTTTTTGAAGAAAAGAGGTTATGAGAGTTTGGAGGGAGGCTTTTTGAAGCATTCCCACGGACGACGCCAATTGATGATGCGCAATCCGGCAGGTCTTAGCTGTCAACGACCTTGCCTCTGAACTGAGTTGCAAGGAACCTGAAACGGAGAAGATGAGGAAGCTCCGGGGGGAACCCGGTGTAAAGGCTCCGAAGCTCAAGTTAGAATCCTTCAAAGGCAGGATAAAACCAGATAGCGCAAAGTTAGCATACCCTGTTCTTGGGGGGTAGAGAGCCTTTTATAACCACCTCACGCACTCACTCCTAGACTTCTGTCAGGTCGGGTATGATTACTTCCGTTCTTCTACCAGTTCGGGTGTCATCACCTCTATTGGGGCAGAACCGCCACTGCTCCTTTTGTCGGAGCCGTCTCTATAACTGGAGATGGCGGTGGCAGGTGACGGTGGCAGGTGGCCATTGAAGTGCGGCTGTCAAGCGTCAGATCCCAAGTCAGTCAGGTGCACCGCCCCTGGATACGAACTCCTTCGGTGTCAGGTACGGTGGGGTTTGTCTAGTTTGGCGTTCTGGAGGCGAAGTGCTGGAGCGGTGTGTGAGGCGAAGTCTTGAGTTCGGATAGGGGAGTGTCCTGAACTACCATGAGGCGGGCCAGTTCGGGTCACTGCTTTGTGTGGCTCGGGGCCTAAGGGAGAGTCCGGGCTCCTCGTAGGGAGTTCGGATAGGGGTGTATCCCGAACTGCCATGAGGCGGACCAGTTCGGGTCACTGCTTTGTGTGGCTTGGGGCCTAAGGGAGAGTTCGGGCTCCTCGTCGGGAGTTCGGATAGGGGAGTATTCCGAACTGCCATGAGGCGGGCCAGTTCGGGTCACTGCTTTGTGTGGCTCGGGGCCTAAGGAAGAGTTTGGGCTCTTAGTAGGGAGGTCGGGCTCCTCGTAGGGAGTTCGGGCTCCTCGAAGAGAGGTTGGTTTCCTCGAGGGGAGTTCGGACTGCTGATTTCTTCCCTATGGTGTTTGCACCCTGGGTACGCTGTTTTAAGTGCCAAGCTATTTGTTTTTTTTGCCACGTGGCGTGTTTGCGAGGTCGGGCCAAATCTTCCTTCATCAGTTAGGACTTTTGCAAACATTTGAAGAATACCCATCGATGTAAATCTCTACACTTGCTTAAATAACAATGGTTGGGTTTGTTGGATGTGTATAGAGGATACAATGGAAAAACACTCTGCATTATCAAACTCTTATGTCTTCATACAACCTACAATAATTAAATTTGTAGATACCAAATCGAAACCCCACCTGGGAATTTAACCAAGAAGCCAACTAGCGTCGTCAATGAGACTATAGGCAACAAAATTTGCTATCAGAGAGGATACAGTGGATGGATAGGATTGAAACCCAAATTAGGAGTGATCATTTCAGCCTGGCCCGGTCTGACCTGCACAAGCCTGGCCCGTGCTTGGGTATAAATATGCCATTGTTGGCTTTAAGATTTGAATCTGAAGGCACTCCAATAGACCAAGACCTCGGCATATGGAGGACTCTTATTAGTGGCCAGCTTCAACGGGAGAAGCATCAAGGAACCCATGCTTGGGTAATTCCTAGAAAATCCATCAGGCCAGAGAAGAAGGGACGAAATGGTGAAGCAACAATGGAGAAGTAGTGACACCAGTGAAGTAGCTTCAATAGTGAGCTTCAGTGCACGATGGAGAAGCAACGATGCTGGCGAAGTAGCGACACCGGCGAAGCAAGGATGAAACAGAGCAGGAAGGAGACAGAGAAGAGAGACATTATTACAAGTGGGAGAAGCAAAGAAGTTTTACTTCAAAATTTTCAATATATTCTTCACATCGATTATCGATGTAAAAACCTGTCAAAATGGATTTTAATATTACACCGGTCCGACATTTACACCGCAAACAAATGCAGCTTAAATTTCTTATTTTTCTTTGCTCTACAATAAGGCAATAATGTAAGTTTTCTGTCACAAAATTCTTCTTTCATCGGGAGTAAAATTGATCTAAAAATCAGTCAAAAAATTAAGAAAAGCAAAAAAAAAAAATATATATATATATATATATATTAGGGTGATAACCCTTATTTTTCTTGTTGACCTTTGAACGTGTATCTCCTAATCTTCTTAGATTTACGGTTCTTTTTCCCATAAGTATTTGAATCATTATTTGTTTTTGGCTATGTTTGAAAACGGTATAAATACAAATATATACAAAATAGTACAAGATTTTATACTCTATATATTAGTATTTATACTCCTTCCTAATTAAATAAATAACATAACCTTTAAAACACCATTTTGCCCAAAAGAAATAAATATCATATCTATCTTTTATTGGGTGGTCACAAAAATTTGTGCCAAGAGATCGCATCAGATGTAAAAAATGGTAGGATACCATGAAAAGACAGTCCAACTTGAATGTAGGATGTTGTTTCATGCGTTCCATCATCTTTGTTGGTTACGTTGGAGAAGAATGGTTGCATTGAGTTCAAATCTGCCCCTCACAAGACTGCGTTCCATATGGTTCCACAACACATCCTGCCATGTATTGAGAACATCTTCAGATGATGACATTATTATTTTTGATAGTACCATTGAAGATATACTGTGGAGCTTTGTAGGGTGCAGTCTTGTGGAGGGCTGATTTTTCTTAATCTTTTTGTTTTACGTGTTTTCATATTCTGTTTTTGAAAAGAAATAGACAATGGTTATACTACTTACACATACTCTAGACAAATAAGACAAATAGGGTGTTTGATTTGATATGAGAATGGTTATACTACTTACACTTACCCTATGGGTGGCCCGTGCTTTTGGCGAGTCAGGCTGAGCCGTGCTTGTTACCTCTAGGATATTTAAGAGGTCCAGTCCGGTCCAGCTCGTGGCATGGACTGAGGTAGGCCTAGGTCATGTTGTGTCATGTCACGGGCTGAGTCTTAAGTCAGGCGGGCCATAGATCGGGTCAAGTTATGAGAGGTGTATTTTTTTTTATAAATAATTAAAAAAGATAATGAAAATTTTAAAATAAATTAACAATATATATATATATATATATCTATGTGTGTATATGTGCATGTATTCATTTAAATATATGTATGTATATACATATGTATCCGTTTAACATTCAATACATTGTTGTTGTTTGTTTCCATTTTCAACTTATAATTTGATACACAAAGAGATGCGGTTACATTTGAGAAAGTGTGATTATAACTTATATAATACTAATAGGTGACACTTGTTAATATTTTAATTTGATATTTAAATTATATTTGTTATTTATATAGGTATACATGTTTTTCAAGCTTTCTTATTTGATTAAACCCAATAGAATGGATCAAACCATAATTATTAAAAATCAGAACAAACCATAATAAAACAGTTTAGTACAGTAATCTAAAAATTTCTCAATTCATAATTTACTAATTTTGTCTGAGATCCAAACTAAACTAAATCTGACCATAAACACCCAGAAGCCTTTACACAAAATCATTCTTACCGGCTGGATTTACCCATTACAACACCATTTTCCATTTTTCAATGTTTTATATCTTCTATTGGAACGGTGGAGTTAAGATTTCTAGATTATTGAATGATAAAAAACCCTAATAAATACCCCTAATTTTGTGGTCAAATAAAGAATGCATTCCCCCTCAAAAATCTAAAATTAAAGTCCTCTTAATCTATTAACAGGCCTTCTATAAACTGCAATTTGACATCAATCCACTGTACTATGGGGAATTGAGGTAAAAACCCCATAAGAATGATAAATAAGCACTTTACCCTATGTATAAAGCCCTTGTCTACAGGAGAGGGGAGTGGTCCCTCGTACGGAAGGGACTATATAAACATGATGTTGTCCACATTTCAGCAAACATATAATGGATGCAATAGCTAACTATTAGGTAGGTAGGCTCGAAATTGGCAATCCAAATTACTGGACTCTATAATTGATTCACTTGCCATATTCCACATGCCAAATCGGAATCTCTTTGAATGGCTTTTCCTTTTCTTTTGTAATTATAGAGCATATTCCACATGCTCTATAATTTACAGTCTCTACTTTCTATAGATTTTGGAATATTTTCTTTTGCAGATTTTAATGGCTGTCGTTTAATGTAGAGGATTCTCTTTATTGTTATAGTTAGGGGTAAGAGTGCAATTTCGACGGGCTCAACATAAGATCTATTTTGCAATTTTACATGTGTTGGGTTTGTATTTTTAACTTTCAAGCTGAACCTCATTTTAATGGTCCAATTATTTGGTCTAGGCCAAGTCTTATAACATTCATATATACATACATACATATAAACATATGTACATACATAGTTGTATGCATGTATTCATACATACATATATATGTGAAATTTATTTATTTTAATAAATTTTATTTGGCACCTATTTTTGTGTTTTTTATTATTTTATTTGGTTTTATATATAGATTTATTATTTAACTAACCACATTAAATCAAGTTTTGTTTTTAATAATACTCCACTTTATGGATCCTACATCATTTGAAATGAGTTTTAGTGGAGGTGGTTACCTCCACTAACTTTTTTTTTTTTTGCCTTGGAAAGTAGATATAAATATCATTTGAGTGGGTAGGCATATGTTTGAGGAATGAATAATCATTTTTGAGATGCTCTTTCTTGAAAAAATAAAATACTACTTGTCTAAGGAGAAACTCCCTGTCCTTATCAAGGAACGCCTATACTTAAGTGGGTTTGATGCCACACCTCTGTATTGGGAGGGATGCTGACTGAACATCTTGGGTACCAGGCCCATGTGGAAAACTCAGGTTGAACATTTTTTATTTAGGAGAGCAAATTAGGTACCTGAAAGATTGGTAAATTAGTAAGTGTGTACATGTTTTGTACATGACAATTTTTTATGATGATGATAATAAATAATATGTTTCCAAAAATTTCTATAATTTTATTTTTATTTATCACATTTATTTCTGTTTAATATCATAAATGTATGATATTATTAGAGAATTTCCCAATGTCTTCTACAATATTTTTTTTTGTATTTTTTATACTTTTGGTTGTTTTCATCATTTTGAAATTTTATTATTATTTAATTATGACATTAAGGGTTTACAATTTAACCTCAAAAGTTAAATTGTTGACTTGCTACCAAATAGGAAAACAATTCTATTTTTGGGTTGATTTTAAATTTGTATTTTAATTCTATCATCAGTAAAAACAATTATTCTTTGGCACACCTGTTTTTTTTTTTAATGTTGACAATTAATATAAGGGTCAATGAAAAATGGGAGTTAATACTCTAAATATAAGACTTAATGAAAGAAAATTGAATGAGGAGAAACGTAGTAGTTCAAATTACATTTTATACCCTCACAATTGGAGAGACCAAATTCAAAAAAATGAGTATTATAGTCAAGAATAGGATTCAATGAATTTTAATGGGATTTAATACTTTAAATATAAGACTTAATGAGAATGATTTGAATGAAGAGAAAAGTGGTTGTTCAAATTATATTTCTGTCATTACAATGAAAGAGAGACCAAATTAAAAAATTGGAGTATTTTAGCCAAACAAAAAATTTCACACTTTTAATTGTAGTATAGATAGATGGGGTCTTAAATTTTCTATTCATAAATGACACATTTGGTTTACTATCTCAACTAAAGTTTTTTTTTATTAAAATACAAATTTACCCCCATGAAAACTCATGATAAAGGGGTAAATTCTATTCAACAAAAATTCCAGAAAATAAAACTCATTCATACTTTTATAAATAGTATAGGCATAGATTTATGACTAACCATGCATTTGAAAGAGAAGCCCTTTTGTCTGAGGGAATCCATTATCTGGTTGATTAAATGGCTCCAAAAAGAAAAAGCTTAGAGTTTAGTTTTAATGGATATTAGAATTTAGACGGTTAGATGATCCTCCATTTTCTTGAAGGAGGAATTCAACTTGAACAAAATAAATTTAGCAATTAGAATCAATTTCCGAGAGTGAAACAAAGATTTGATACTTATTTTCCTTTTCCAAACGTTAATCAATGGTTCAGTGTAAACACTCAACAGTTAGCACAGATACATAAAACAATTAGTCAACGAAAGCAATTTAGTGGTGCAAAGAGTAAGTCCCAGGAATCCAGAATCCGAATTAGCTGCACGGCAAAGGATGTTGAGCGGGCTGTGTACCTAATTATACACTTCCACCTCAGCTTTCACACGTTAACAGAATTTCTATGTGTGAATCACTTTTGAGCCAGACACTTGCATTGTAGTGGGCTGGGCCAGGCCTACATGGCCCACATTTGTAGGGAGGGGGGTCTGGGATGCGTCGACTCCAGATCACCTGTCCACAAAAACTCTGCCCATGTCTACCTACAACATATTATCCGTGAAATGGGAACATCTCCCCCTGCATAATACTTGTAGGAGGATGAGATTTTCTCCATCTGTGACTGGAATATTATGTGGGTAGAGTTTGTGTGGGCAGGAGATCCAGACTCGGACGAGCCCGGGCACGCAGACCATTGGCTGAGCACAATACTTATCTAACAGAACTTATAGACATAGTTGGAACTAGACCTGTTCATGGGTAGGGCTGGGCCGGGCTTTGCCTCTTTATCAAAAGAAAATGTGTAGGCCCAAGCCCGAGCCTGGCCCGACCATTGGGCCTAGATCTTGAGCCCAAACCAGCCCTTATATAAAGTTCAAAGACTAAGCCCGAGCCCGAAGCCCGATCTGTACACAAAATGTCTTATTTTCTGTATACTTTTATAAAGCAATATTATATTAATTTAGTAGTAATTTAATAAATTAATAATCTAATTTGTATTTCTTAATAGTACATTAATATTTATTAATAATTTAAAAAATATATTATATATAGTATAAGTACTTTTTTATTATATATAATAGTATCTGAGCCCGAACAGGACTTATTTGAGAAAACTCAAGCCTAAGCCCACGAGCCTGAAATTTCATTCAAACCCGAAAAATAACAGGTCGGGCCATCGCACTACCCGGCCCATGAAAAGGTCTAGATAGAACCACAGCCTAAACAAGCCACCCTTAAATTCTTCCTCCAGATGTAGAAATCATTGATGGCAGGCGTCAAAATCAGAGGGCGAGACAAAGTTGGAATGACAAGCTCATAAAGTTAGGCCGACTTTGGAACTGCTCTTCACAGATAGTGTGCCTTGACCAACCTCACGAAACATTTCAGCGAATAAAAATTTACAATTATTGAGATGTTCCAAATGCATGGCTGAACTGTGAGGAGCAGATCTGAGTTGACTCAGTTAGGCTACAAGACCTCATCAGTGCTCTAGATAAGTTGCAACTTGGATGGGTGCATGTCCATGAATCCATCTGTGGTGGAGAATTTGTATATGACCTTATGCGTGAGAATAAATTTGCCAACTATGGCAGGAACTGTAAAGATCTTTTAAATTCCCTAAAGCGATGATTGAGAAAATTAATCAAAAATAAAGAAGATTTCTATGGGGGAGGAAGAACAAGACTGGGATCTGGTTAAGTGTGTGTAAATTGTTGATGACAACAGGTGTGGGCTGTAGAGGAGATGAAGAACAAAATCAAATTTTGAATTCACTCCCGTTAATGAGTGTTCAGCTGATCTAGACTGTTTAATACACATGCCCAAAGGGCAACTGCAAGGATCATAAATCAAATTACACCTAGGGGGCGTTCTTCTTTTGGATTTTGAGAAAGGAAAACTTGGTCAATTGGATTTTGATTCCCATTGACTAAGAATCCCATGTTCTTTTTTCATATTTATGTGAGGAACAGGGAAAGTTTATTTTCCTGGGTATAAGTGATACCCATCTCTTAAGTGGGTAAATAACTTTTCCACTTTGGGGGGAAAATTGTCAATACTTGAATAGGACAAAAATGTCCCCTTTTAATAATGGATTTTATGGATAAAATTTTTATTACCTTATTTACTTGGAAAATAAAAGAACATGAGTAAATACACAGAGAAACACTTACCCAGGTAAATGTATTTACCCGGATAAATAACTTACTGAAAAGCTAACTGAGCCCTAAATTAATCTTATACTCATCTAGACTCCCCAGTAAAAGGATCTTTGACTCTTGGCCATTCTGTTAGAAGCTGATTTAGGAAGAAGAAAGCATGACATGGTATAAGTTGGCATGAGTTGATTAAACTTTTAAGAAGGGGGTAAATTATTTCCCTTCCAACCGTTACTGTTGTTTTTAACTCTTTCAATAAGATAGTTAAACGCTTTCCTTTTGGTTCAGCCAAGATTAACGAGGCCTACATATTTATTAGGGTCTTAGATAAATTTAAAACTCAAACTTTTGGTGATAATTTTTCTTTTTAATTATGGTGCATATTCTTGGTAAAGAAGATTTCATATTTGTTGAAGTTAGCTTCCTGCCTGGAAAATCTTTCATACTCCTTTAGCCCTTCCAAAATCTCTTTTCCCTCCTTAAAAGAAGCCCATGGGAGATAGTTGAGCTCCTCCACAAATTCTGATTCTAATACTACTGTTGCTTTAGGCTAAACTATTCAATTTCTTAGAAAGCACATTAGAGCAAAGCAAAAAAAAGTAAGGTGAGAAGGGATTACCTTGCCCTTTGGATGAAATAATAGTTCTTTTTCTAGGAGATCCATTGACTAGAACCCAAATTATGGTGGTCAAAAATTGCATGATCCAATTCATCCATTTACTACCAAAAACTCATCCTTTTCACTACTTCTTTTAGGAAAATTCACTCAATTCTATCATAGGATTTATTCATTTCTAACTTGAAAGCTGATGTGGCGTAATCCGGCTACTCCCTATTGGATATGACTTGGCTTCCAGCGACGATGAAAATGGGTTCCTAAAAGAGATAAGTCAGAGATCCCGGGGTGGCTCACCCGGCGTGGATACTCCGATGGCTAAGTTAGAACACTGTGATAGTGGAGAGCTTGAAGGTGATAACAGTGAGAGAGCTCAGAGAGTGAAGATTACACACACAACAATAATAAAATCAAACGTACCTTCGCCCCTGGTGGGAGCGGGGTCTTTATACACTGGCTCAGGTGGGTAGGTGGAACGGTCACTGAACCCCTGTTACGATGGGACCTGTCGCGTGTTAGGTGGTTGAAGCGCCACCAAACGGTAATACTATCACTTCCCGTCAGAACGGGGAGTTGGTGAACTAATGTTACCGTTATAAGTACGACCTTGGGGGTTCAGGGATGGGGGTGTATTCCCCAAGGTTGCCATGTAGAGATCTGTACGGTAGGTGAGCTACCTGTAGGATACTGGGCTGCTCGGTAGCGAGCTAATTGGTAGCGAGCTTCTAGAGCTCGCGTTTTGGTCTGAAATGTCGTAAATGCCGAAGTGCCCTCCGGCTGAGGTGATCCCAGCGTAATCTTGTGCGGTGTGTTCATCCCGAGGTGACTTCAGTTCGGGGTACTAGCATACCCAAGCTTGCTTTGTACCGAGCTGACTCATGCCGAGTTGTCACTTGTGTCGAGTCACGTCCACGTGCCGATCTGGTTACGTCGAGTTGTCGCTTACGCGGAGTCAAGTCCACGTGTCTTCCTACTAAGAGGTCGGACCAAATCCTCTTTCATCAATTGCCCCCCGCTCCTCGAGCTAGGGGTCTTGACTTGGTTTGAGGAGTTCACGGTGTGCCAAGTGGATTTGGCTCGAAGTCTGGCTGACGTCGGATGGATCGCCATAATTTACGCGCGGACGTCAAGGGATCTATAGGTCTCGACCTGCTTACTTGAAGAGAGGTGGGAGGGACTTGTCTTTCTCTTCTGCCGTGAGATGAGGCCTGGGAGGTCTCCTCCCAGTCAGGATGGCTGCTTTGGGGTGATCGGACACTGAGGTGGGGTAGGTTGCTGGTTCTGCTGTAGCAGTGGGAACTGCTACTGGTACATGTGATGCAGAACTTGTTGTTGGTACTGCTGGAACTACTGCATTTGGGCTTGAATAGCCCGTACGCAGTATACCAAGTCGTTTAGTTGGTTTTGTCCAACTCCCGGGGGAGCTATGGACGGTTCAGTGGAGGTTGCGCCCGCTACAGGGGGTAGTGGGGCATTCAGAGGCCCAAATGGTTGAAGCACAATAGGCGTTGGGATCCCACCCGCGGGAAGCGGTATGGTGAACTGGACTATACAGACAGTTGGGGGCTAAGGTTGCCCCCCATTGGTGTTTGCTTCATTGTGTTGTCCGGCATTGCTGGAAGAAGCCATAGGTCTAGTTTTTGAGTTCTTTTGGTTCTCGAAAAGAGGACAGAAAGGCTTTTTGTAAGCTTCCCATAGACGGTGCCAATTGATGTGGCGTAACCCGGCTACTCCCTACTAGATATGACTTGGCTTTCAGCGACGATGAGAATGGGTTCCTGAAAGAGATGAGTTAGAGATCCCGGGGTGGCTCACCCAGCATGGATACTCCGATGGCTATGTTAGAACACTGTGATAGTGGAGAGCTTGAAGGTGATAACAGTGAGAGAGCTCAAAGAGTGAAGATTACACACACAACAATAATAAAATTGAACATACCTTCGCCCCTGGTGGGAGCGGGGTCTTTATACACTGGCTCAGGTGGGTAGGTGGAATAGTCACTGAACCCCTGTTACGATGAGACCTGTCGTGTGTTAGGTGGTTGAAGCGCCGCCAAACGGTAATACTGTCACTTCCCGTCAGAATGGGGAGTTGGTGAACTAATGTTACCGTTATAAGTACGGCCCTGGGGGGTTCAGGGATGGGGGTGTATTCCCCGAGGTTGCCAATGCAGAGATCTGTACGGTAGGTGAGCTACCTGTAGGATACTGGGCAGCTTGGTAGCGAGCTTCTCGAGCTCACATTTTGGTCTACCCTTGTCGTAAATGCCGAAGTGCCCTCCGGCCGAGGTGATCCCAGCGTAATCTTGTGCGGTGTGTTCGTCCCGAGGTGACTTCAGTTCGGGGTACTGGCGTACCCGAGCTTGCTTTGTACCGAGCTGACTCATGCTGAGTTGTCACTTGTGTCGAGTCACGTCCACGTGCCGATCTAGTTACGTCGAGTTGTCGCTTATGCGGAGTCAAGTCCATGTGTCTTCCTACCAAGAGGTCGGGCCAAATCCTCCTTCATCAAAAGCCATTAGCCCTTTCTTGCTCTTAGCTTCCCTGGTATGGTGATAGATTTAACGAGTGATGAGGATGTTTTCAGTGATTGCTCTACCTAAGAGAATAGCACTTTAGTTCTTTGTTATAGCCTTTTCAAGGATTCTTTTCATTCTATTTATCAAGATTTTTGCTATGACCTTGTACAAAGTGTTGCAAAGTTAAAAAAAAAAAAATCCTTAATAGTAACAATTGTTTGTCATCTTTCAACATATTCCAATCCTTTTGAAAAAAAGAGGTTTAGGTATCCACTGGGACCCAAAACTTTTCACAGGACCCTTTCAAAGAGAACTAATTCAATTTCCTCCTCATTGGCATCCATCTCTAATTCAAATCTCTCATTCTCAAAGACTTTTTTTCCAACTGTTGTTGCCTAGGATGGGGCCGAGGGCAACAAGGTAACTTCGCTTTTGGCTGAGGCCAATGTGTCCAAACTGAGAGCAAGGAGAGAGCACACGTCAAAGGTCCAGGTGTTATCCTAGGGGTGGAAATTCTGACGGTCAAGTTAGTCAAGCATATGAGAGAAGTTGGACCAGGCTTGAGGATGTGGGCTCAGACAAGGTCACTTGAGAACAAGAAAACTAGAAAGCAAGGAGCAAGATGGATTTACCTGTTGTTGGGCACCCCCATTTATACGTGACCTTGCAGTGGAGTGGTTAGAGATTGTTAGGACCGGACGACCAGGATCTCATTTGGCCGATGCCACATGGTGCGATCATAGGCCTTGTCATATGCACCTACATCACTTGCTCCCCACTCTCGAGGTCGTGGCAATCAAGGTCGAATGATGCGATGGGCTGAGACCTCGGCTTCAACCAAAGAGAGTATTATAGTACCTTGTGGAGGCGTAGGATTGCGCATTTGACAAAGGCCTCAACTTTGGCCAAAGAGAGCGTCATACAGTGGCACGGAGGCGTCGGTCTCGGTTGTTGAGAGCTTCCTTGGGTAACCTTATAGTGACTTTTTCCTTGTCGACTTTCTACCTCTTTGGAGAATCATGTCGAGCCAATAAAGGGGCGAGACCATGCATGGCATGGTCTTTATTACTATTTTTACTAATTATTAAATATTTTTTTAATTATTTCATAGACTTTATTACTATTTTTATTATTATTTTAATTCTTCATAATTTATTTTTAATTTATAAATTTATACATACTTCCAATTTTATTCTTATTTTAATAAATTATTTTTTATTTTTATAAATTTTATTTGTTTTATTTATTAATTATTAAATACTTTAATAGTTTTAAGATATTAATTTGCTAATTATTAAATATTTTTTCATTGCTTCATGGACTTTATTACTATTTTCATTATTGTTTTAAATTTTAATTATTTATTTTTAATATATAAGTTTATATGAATTTTTCAATTTTATTCTTATTTTACTAAATTATTTTTTATTTTTATAATTTATTCATATTTTTAATATTATTTTTGAATTTAATAATTTAATGTTTATGAAATAGTGCAAATTGAAATCAAAATTATTAAATAATTTGTTTTAGGGATAAAATAATAAAATCAAGGAATTTCAATACTGAAAGTTCGATCCAATGCAAATAACCTTTATCTATTCAGAAAAAAGCATTATGCCTCTTTTCAGATTCTAAACACTTTTAATATCTTTTTAACTTTCCAGGTTTTAGATTTTAGATTTATCAATTGTGATCTCAGTCTGTTTCTTCATCTTGATTTAAGCATCTCCATTCCAAGCTTCACGTTACCCCGTTCAGTTTGAGGAGCCTAATAGAGCTAGCAACTGCCATTGAAACTGACGTGTACAAGATTAACTCTAGATAATATTCTGAGAATTATCTCTTTGTCATGTATTCTATCTAGAATTCTTCTTGTAACTTATCTTTGATATAACTCCTGTATATATTAAACACTGTACTCTCATAATTATCTTCAACTATTGCATTTTGTTCGATAGGGTATGAAGCAAAACTCTTAAACAAAAGTGTGCGTACATCACCGTTATTAATTGGTCATTTTACATTTTTTGCATTCATATCTCCTGCTGCTTTGCTGACTCGATCAGATTTTCACATCCTGACACCATGTAAATGTAAAACAAGAGAGGCCGAGATTGCAGCCCCGAAAGCTGCAAGTCCGCAGTAGTTTTTATTGTTAGTAGCAGCTGAGATTTGACGGTTGCCATTCCGATTGCTGGCAGCTGCAACCCCCGCCGCTGCATATAATGGAATTATTGCCGCCGTGGTTCCAGCTGCTGTGGAGCTGCTACCACCACTTGCAGTTGCAGCAGATGATCCTCTCGCACTGCTACCTCCACCGGAACTACGACCGCGGCTGCCACTAGCACGAGCACCGGCAGAAGCTAGCCGATTGACCAACAAAAAACTGTAGCGTCCGTCTTCTTTTCCGGTTGGCATTCTTTCATTTACTTCATCCCCCTTGACGTGTTCCTGCAGAAGAGCTACAACATGCAAGAAAAAAAGTCTAGAGAGTGACTGGTAGAATCAAAAGTTGTTGCACCACCCATTGGCGGGTGTCGGCAGGAAAAAAAAGCAAGAAAGAGTAAAGGAATTGATTGGTTTTCTTCGCTCTCTGTGTCTACAGAGATCGGCTCTACTCTAAGTCCAAGTAATTGATGAAATAATTCACAGGAGAATCTCTAATGGCAACTTTAATTACCCAGTATTGATGCATCATGTCAAGGTTTGAAGTGTGAGCTTTCAACAAGCAAAAGAGAAAAGAATATCATCAGTTACCTGAAACTAGGGATCCTTCTGCTGGCAGACGTAGAAGGTTGAAGAAGAGCATCAGTAATAAGGCCATTTCTTTCCCTCCCATCTTCCTCAGTAAATTACTCCACGTCGTCTTTAATTTGTTGATATTTGTTTAGCACGTCTACTTATAGTAGAGAGAATCCAAATTCGCTAATGCTATAGGAAAAGGAAGTAAGAAAATGAAGAAAACGTTTACAAACTTTATATTGGTTTATCTATTTTTTCCTTTCTTTCCCTACCTTTTTCCTTCAAACCATACATGACCTACTTATTTTTTAAAACGAAATCCAAATCCACATGCTATACCGAAGGTATGTTGATGGCTTGAATGAGTTCAAATCAGGACACTGAATCCGGTCCGGATTTGAATTGAATACCATGGGCTGCCATCTTGAACATTTCTTGTCATACTAATGGGAATAAATTCCTCGTAATCTAGCCACTTGGCTCTTTCTACCTCACCAGCTTGATTTGCATCTTTGTTTCTGATGCAAAAATTCTGAAAAACAGTTTTTGACAAACACCCTCCCAACGCACCAATTTGTAAGGGTACAATCTTGGCGAAGTTGGAACAACGAAAAATACGAGGAATGACAAACATTTGGCCTGATGATACAAAACCATCTTTGGTTGTGCTCGTGTTTGATGACAACCATCATTCTGTATATAACAAGGTTTTAAAAACCAATCTGCAATAGAAACCGTTCTGGTCTCACCAGTTTCCGGATTGACGGTTTGACTATCTAGTTTAAATGGATGGTTCATCTTAATATAAAAAATAAAAAATAAAAACGGTCAAAACTGTTGAATGGGTTGAACAAATCAACGATTCGACTGCCCAGGTCAATGAATCACTAACCAAATCAACATTTTTTTCCAAGGATCAATGGAACCAGTTACTTGGATGGTTCTCGGGCCGAACGGTCTGACATCAGGGTCAACAACGGTTCGTATGCAATTTTCATGTTATTCCTGGTTGCAAGTATGCAACATGGCAGTTATATGGTGTGTCTCAAACCAATATGACTTCCATCATTATGTCTGTGTTACTATATTATCAAATGTAGATAGTGAAAGTACATGTGCATATGAATCGTGCTCACATATCATGGTTTCAAAAATGAACCACAAATAGATCAGTTTCTTTTGCATTGCGTGGTTCCAAAAAAAAAAATTGTCGTTTTTAAGAAAAAAGGAAAATAAAATTGATATGGTTTTAAAACATAATAGGCCTATTTTTTTTTTAAGAAAAGGGAAATTGTCTAATACTCACCATAACTTTTTAGCATTTCTCTTAAATTCATCATAACTTTTCAAAACCTCCAAGAATTCCATATCAGTGAGCCTTTGTTTTTCAAAACTCACTATTCCTTAGAATACTGTCAGTGTTCCTTGACAGAAGTTGTCCATGCCAGAATAAATGCAATTTTCATGATGAAAGTGCTCCTAAATGGTGAGTCAACCATATTAAAAATAATTTTATGACTAGATTTTTACTCATTGAGAGATGTTTTGCTCTCATTATGCTACTTGAAAGTATTTCAAGGAAGCTGAAAGTTGGGTATTTTTGGATAGAATAATAACAGCGGTATTTCTTAAATATGCTGAATTATAATTAATGCAGGGTAAAATGGTAATCTATCAACACCCATTAGTCTATTTAATGTCAAAGTTACTGTCATGGGGTCCCTGGACGTTTCGAAAAGTTATTATGGTGAGTTTAAGAGAAATTATGAAAAGTCAATGTGAGTTTTAGACAATTTCCCTTTTTAAAACCATGAATTGAATACAAAAAGTGGCTCCTGTCCATTTTTGACGTGTTAAAATACAATAGTTTTAAAAATGGACTTGGAACCAGAACCATTTTGGCCATTGGTTTCTGGGTCAGCGGCTTGACCATGTGATCTGAACAAACGACCTGTTGCAATTTTAAAAAATAAAAAATAAATAATTGAAACAAAAAACAGCCAAAAAACGTTGTCCGAATAGAATAGATCAGCGGTTCAACTACCAGATCAAACTGATTGCATGAACGGTTCAAGGATGAAACAGAACTGATTGCCTGAATAGTTTTTAAGCCAAACGGTCCGACCATCCATATCAAAGATGATCCTAAAACCATGTAGAATAATATGAATTCATCGAGATTTTATGGTTTACTCAAACATAAACGATTCAAACCCTGGTCTTAGCTACAACCAACCAAAGACTTTTAGCAAGCTAATTGGCACCTTGGACAGATAAAACTTTCTTGCTGAATCATCACTTCATCAACCTTTCCTTTACATTTTCGCTTTTAATTATAGTAGGTTGTGTTCAGCTTGCTTACCACCCATTCTTTTTACTTTTAACTTTTCTGCTCAAAGGATGATATAGAACAGCCTGAAATATTGACTAAGAATTCAATAAAGCAACCGTCGGAGATTTTGTCTAAACTAACTTTAGGGTTTTCATCATTATGCCTCTTCTTTCTTATTACTTGCAGTTAGATTAAATACTCTAATAGCATATGGTTTTATCGATCTATCACTGTGTCGCCGGATCAAAACATTTTTATTTAATTGATACGAAGTAAATTATTTTGCAAATTAAATGTATGATTAAAGCCCGTGATTATGTCCATTGGATATTGGATATTTGGATAATCTCACATGATAGGATCCCGACTGTTCACTGGTTTTAACATACATTAAGAGGATCACCCTAGTTTAATTTTCATCATTCCATCAACATTTCAGAGGGAGTTGGTCAGTTAAATGTGAACGATTTTGCTGATTGATGTATAAGTTTGTTTGTTTGTTTGTTTAGAAAGCAAAACCATGTTGTCAAATGCCTCCGAATTGAAAACATAAAGGAGACGTGCCGTCACTTCATAATTAATAAATCAAAGTCTTACATTCTTTACCTGCAATATGCTTTTATCATCCACCATGGAGCACCTTCTCAGGCAATCTTTTAAATGGTTGAATACACTGAATATGGACCAGTACTGTAAACAGTCATGGATTCGATACATATCTTTATGTCAACACTGAAGAGCCCAGTAACTAGCTCTCAGGCATGGGTCCATCATCGTGTGTGTGGTGGGGTTGCAAAGGCAGATGATCAGTTCCTCTTAGCTTCGCTTCATTGGTTATAACTTTGTTTTTCATCTATCTTTCAACTCCGCTTTATACATTGATTCCATTGGTCGTGAAGAGGAAGTTATCCTTTCTATATGATCTTCCGCCATTTCAGCAGCACCACTTTACAGAAATGTGCTGATCTGATCTCTGGTTTAAGGTGATAAACATCAAATTTGACGTTTTAGATAAAAATAATAATTTGTATGGATCAACTCAAAATGTTTATTAAATATATCTAAGTGAAAAATCTCCCTAACTCGTAAATTTGTATTGATAATCTAACAGTACTACCAAACACCTGCACCACCAGTCCTAGCAGATATGCAGATTCGAATCCTATTATTACCACTTATCTCTGTAAGTTGTTAAGGTGTACGTTTCTGCAGTTAGAGTGAGACTGCTCTGAACTCCTGGATTACCTGTCTCTTATTGCTCTCGGCTTGTAGAGTGAGACAAGGCCCATCAATTCTGGGTCTTAGAAACAGGTATCCGACCTCTGTTCAAATGTTTCCTACTCGATTCATAAAACAATGAGTTCACTTTTGCTACTACATCAAGTCTTTTGAATTTATGCTGTGGCCTCACCAAGATGTCAGTTCATTTAATTTAATTCAAGGTGGGGCCACATCTGTAAATCAAAGGCTTTCACAGTGTCATAGAAAATGTGGTTTGCAATTGCAAACATGGATGGATCCAGTGGCCGATCCAAACTTCACTGAGCCTGCTCCATTTGTAGCCTAAAATTGGTTTGGGTTTATTTTCTACTAGAACCATTCCTAACTAGTTTTTTTTCAACCATGACTGGAACTGGAAATGGCTAAGCAAAGCATGATATTCAGAAATTAAAAAAAAGAAACGCCAATCTATCATCATATGCAGGATATTTCGAAGCCTTTACACAAGTTGATCTCCATTTAGTTCTGGGTTGTTTCAAAAGCTATACTGAAATCATTAGTTTTCATCACATAGTTGATCTCCATTAGTTTTCATCACTTAATTTCATAAATCTATATAATATAGGATATATAGATTCATTTTAGGAACTCAAGAAATGAATTAATTCTTTAAGGTAATTAAATTACAGATACATTCTGTACTTAGAGGGTGGTAACACTTAAATTACAGATACATTCTTTAAGGTAATTAAATCACAGATACATTCTAAGTGTTACCACACTTAGAGGGTGGTAACACTTCAAATTCCAACACTTCACCTCCGACCCACTAATGGGGTTGACAAAGAAAGTAAAATTGTTAAACTGTCCATTTGAGATTTTAAGGGCTGACAGCAACAAATATCAAAATGATAAAAATAGTCATTCTAATACACAGATCATTCTCAAGACATTGATGAAACCAATCATTCTCCAGGTGTTCTCAAGATGAATTTTATTGAAGGAAAGTAAAGAGAAACATGTGACAGTTAGGATTTTAGAAAAGCTAATTAAGTTAAAAAGATGGTTTCAAAAAATTAAGTTAAAATTAAGGACAAATGGTCTCATAAAATAAGGGTAGTTTGTGTTTTAGAAATACTTAACAGAATGGTAATGTGCTTGAATCCAAAAGTCCAGGGGCCTTTTGGAAAGAGAGCAAATACAAACATGGACCACACAAATACAAGGATTAGAAATATTTGTATTTGCACTCTTCCCAAACTTAGCCTTTGGAAGAGTGCAAATTAATACAAACATGTTCAGTGCAAAACATTGGATACGGTATTTCTAAATGTAGATGCAAAACATTTCATTTTGTATTATTTTATATGTATTTGTACTGTATATTTTTGCATTTGTACTCCTTTCAAACTGAGCCTTAGGCTGTGTTTGGATGATGTGCAATTTTATTTGCACTAGTACAAATCCATGGGAGTGCAAATGTAAAAAATGCATATTCTTGCTTAATATTGTTTTGAATTTTATTTTATTCTGCTTCATGTCTTAATTTACTTCATTTGTGCTTTAATCAAACAAAATAAGCTAAAATTTGAAACAAAAATAGGTCAGATTTTATACTAATATAAATTTCTCAAATCATTTGCTGCACTACAATAGTTTTGCATCAGTGCAAATTTATTTGCATTGCAACCAAACACAGCCTTAGGTGAAATTAGTTAACTACCTGTATCCTAGATTCCCAGTCGACCTAAACCCTGATCCACTTGGCTGTATAAAATTGGAGGATCTCAAGCTGAACCTTCTTGCCCATCTTTGTTCAGGTTTCACTGAAGCCATCCAACCTTGACGTTTTGGTGCCCATTTGGGAGGGCTTTCAGCCTTTCACGCAATGGCTTGTAGTTTTGCAAGGTGGGCCTGCACAAAATGCCTACAAGCTATATTTGAAAATCCTCAAATATACTTTGATTAATTCAAAGCTAGTTTTAGAGCTTCTTCAAGGCAGATCAGTGGAAGTAGCATAATCAAAGCTGAAGCTCTCCCAAAAGGCCCTTGGTCTGATTTGAAAGCCGAAAGCCCATGCTCCAAGCATCCTAGCTGGTCAATGGAAGAACAGAGGCTAATTCCTCAAGAATACAATCTATTAGAGGTTTCATATATAAAGCCCTAACCCACCCACCATAGAACTCAATGATGAAGAAACCGAATCAATCAGGCTGCGTTTGAAAACGATGCAAATAGAGTGTAAATCCCGATTCAGGGTAAATTTGCACTCTGGTTCACTTTTGCCTGTGTTTGACAACATTACATTTATGCATTGATAAATGATAGATCAATGCATATTTACATTGATAATAAGATGTAAAAGTGAATCAATAAAAAAGAAGTAAATTTGCATTCAAGTGGGCTTTTGATAAAAAAAAAAGCATAATTTTTATTGGAATTCATGTTTGCATCCATTACAGCTAAAAGCCTGTTTGGTAAGAAGGTAAATTTGTCAGTGCAAAACTAACCCAATTTTGCAATTTATATGAACCGTTTTACACTGTACATATTTGCGTCGTTTCCAAACGCAGTTTCAATAAAAATTGGGTAAATTACAAAGACCCCCCCAGTCTGTGACAAAGACCCCTCATACTTTGTTTTCTGACAAAGACCCCCTGTACTATGACTGCAAGACAAAGACCCCCTTCCGTTAATTTTCCATTTATATCTGTTGTTACAATATTTTTTAATCCCCATACTCCCCTTATTAATTGTACAACATCGCTTGCTTCAGCTGCGAAGCAGCTCAACAATCATCGCGTTTAATATGTTCGTCTTGTAGATGAAGATGATCTCGAGAGTGACCTTGAGCTCCTTTCCTAGGTAGACTCATAATTATCTCTAGAAGCTCTCTCTACTCCGCCTCAGAAGCAATGGATGCCGAGGATGGTTTCCTGTTGGAACGTGAAAGATGCATCGTCTGCAGAGATACTACTCTGCAAGTGTGACGATGGTGGCACTATTGCCAAAATTGCAGGTAGTGTTGGACAAGCCGTTCTTGAGGGCGTAGGAGGCCATAGACTGGATATCCTAGGGATTGTAACAGGGACCGCCTTGCTGTACAGCCCTGCAATCGATGCCTCCCGCTCTGCAAGCACAATCTAGCGTCGTCTGCAAAGTTGAATCTTCGGCGTCGTTCTTCGCTACGCACCAGTACTTGGTTGTGTCAGAGCCACTACTGTCGGCCTTCGATTCGAAATTGGGGTTCGAAGGCGATGCGAACAAGAGGCACTAAGATGGGGTGGTAATGAGGATGAGGGAGATGAGAAGAGAAGCACGAAATTGAAAGGTCGCAGCCATTGGAAGGGATCTTATGGCTAGCCAAAGAGTGTGGACTATGAAGGAATAGAGGCATTTGACAAGGTTTTCTTCGATTTTTATATGAAGAGAGAGAGAGAGAGAGAGTGAGTAAATAGCCAGCCATTCAAAGAGTTAAAGAAGCTCGCGCCATGATTGAATCGGTACTCAGCTCTTCCTTCAGCCAATGGCTAAGGCCGAAGCCTTCTCAAACAGAGCTAGCCGCTGGCAACCATGGTTGAAGTGGAGGAAACAACACTGGCTCTTAGAAGTTTTCACACACTAAGAAAAAGGAACCCCAAAGACAGTGATCTCAGATCTATCGTTGATGGAGATGCATTTTTCTTTCTCTTGGTGGAATTGAAAATGATAATATTGAGATTTTCTTTTTATCTAATGGGGAAGGGGAAGGTGGCAGTTGGAGCCGCGGTGATTTGTGTTGCGACTATATGCTGAATGGCAACGCTTATCGTGCGTCATCAGATGCGATGCTCAAGTCGTTGGGCTTGGGTGATGGCCATACTAAAGGAATTTGAAGAGAAGTGTGCAATGCCGATTGGGAAGCTCAGACAAGTGGCTGATGCCATGACCATTGAGATGCATGCTGGCCTTGCTTCTAAGGGAGGGAGCAAGCTCAAGATGCTTATCAGCTATGTCGACAATTTCCCTACAGGGTACAAAATCCTTCTTTTTTTGTTTTGTATTATTGATTTTGCTTCGTGGACTTAATTCTGGTTGTTGTTGTGGTTTTGCATTTTCAAGTTATTGTTGTCGATCTTTTCTTTTTTACAAATTTTAATTAGTTTTGGAGATGTACTGATTAAAAGCGGTGAGTGCTTCTAAAGCAAACGATCTTCAATCGATCTTCCATTGTTTTAGTATGCCAAATAGTTTCTGTTTGTAAGTCTATATAATGCCCAGTTTGGTTTTACTTTTTTTTTGGGTAAATTACAAAGACCCCCCCCCCCCCTAGAATGTTCAAGCGTAGGCTTAATCACACTAAGCAAAGCGTCCATGTTGAGAGGGATGAGTAATTTCATCTTCGTCATGTACTCTTATGCTCTCGCCACTCTCCTCCTCCACCTTTTCCTTCTTCCCCCATTTTCTTTTGCTTGGTAATTATGCGGCAGGGCAGAGAATTTAAAACCTACATAGTTTCAAAGTTAGGACCAAAATCAGATCTCTTACAACAAGAAAATCAGAAGAGAAGAAGAGAAGAATGAGAGTTGGGTCTAACAGGTGACTTTCTGGGTCTAGCAGGTGACTGTGCAGGGCAGAGAATTTAAATTGGTTTTCTCCATCCTTTCATTTCGAAGAGTTGGGAGAGAGAAAGAATGAGAGAAGACAGTGAGTCAATGAGGGAGAGGAAAAGAAGAGAAAAAGGGAAAATAATAGGTTAAATATCATTTTGGATAACCAACTTACAGATAGATTTAATCTATGAATTCACATGGCCCTCGCTAAGAAATCAAGGCTATTGTGGAAAATGTGAAGGCACTTGCAGCAGCAATTGCACCCGCAATGGAAGTGCAACCACTCGTACTCACATTGTTTGTTTTGTTGTTGTGGTGGAGATTTCTAAAGCCACCTACAGGAACAAATCCCACGAACCCACCACGACCACCACCACTGCCACGGCCGCCGCCACCGGTGCTGCTCCCATGACTATTTCCACCACCATGAAGACGGCCTCCTAGCTTCTCTAGTGGCACTTCATTAATTTGAACAAACTACAGTCAGTACGTAGTGTTCAGATAACATTAATTAAAGACTCCAGAACAAGAAGGATATATACCTCAACCAGTCTTCTTAAGTGATGATTCAGATGTACAAGAAAGCAAGCATGACAAAAGCAGTAGAAGAACTGTTGCTGCCTTAATTCTCATTTCCCTTTCCAGAGGCTGCATATACATAAACGCTTGGTATAGATCAAATTCAATATTTTTATTGAAAAAAAAAAAGAATTCTTCACATCAATATTTTTATTTGGTTCTGTATATATTACAGTGTTGCGTTATATTTGGGAAGAGTGCAAATTCAAATATGTACAGTGCAAAACACTTCCCCAAACTGAGCCTCAAGTCCAAGGCTTCCCACAATATTTCATCAAAATATGATTAGAATTTATCCCTAAACCGGCATCATCATAATTAATATTAATATGCAAATCTGAACCAGGAATGTTCTGGTCTGAGTTAACCCGGAGAGTCGAACCATCCGAGTTGACTCATAAGAAGTACTAAGGTTTTCAGTACGTCGGAACATTTATGTGAATCCGGATTGATTCTAGATCACCACACTGCGCTTCAGAAGTACGTATCTGAATCGTTTTCGAATCGTTTTCGAATCGTCTTCTTAACAAAGAATGAAAGTTATTTATTGCCGGTTGGAAAATCATTAGAAGAACACAAAAATGCAGATTATAAAATCGGATTATTATTGAGAATAATACGTGCAAAGTGATGTAGAAAAGGGGCTCTGCAGACAGAAGGCAGTCTAGTCTACTGCACTCTGTCTCAATCAACAGAACAAAAAAAAAACCACGATCAAAGAGACTGAGACGTTCTATGATCTGGGTACAAAAAAAAAGATCAAAAGGAAATGCAAAGTAAAGGCTTTGTTACTCTATGAATCCAGGGACGTTCTATGCTCTGCAATGTACGAAGCGCGTTATTTTTTTCAATGAATCCAACTGAGTTGTTATATGGTGTGGGAAGATTAGTTGCTATTAAAAAGGCTTAAGAGCAGTTGCTATTTGAATTCGATTAGATTTAGATTAGATGGAATAGTCTCCTATCCCATTAAAAAGACTGATAGAAATAAACTTTACGTCTAAAGTCCAAACAGTTATGTTTCTCTGACTCTTCACTCTTCAGAGTTTTTTTTTTTTTTTTACTTAACAAGTAACTCCCGAGACAAGTTTCTGGGCTGGTCACGTTCTGTACAGTTCACCTATTCACGCCCATCTTTTGATTTTTAGTCAAAATAAATTAAGATATAATTATTAATTTACCCATTTTCACGGTAACGTGGCATTTACAGAAATCCTCTCAACAGCATATGCTGCTGGCCCCCAACGGCTAATGTTTTTCCAGTTGAGGCCCTTTTTATGGTTTATTCAAAAGCTTTATTTTAGGGTGCAAGTCAGGCGGGGTAGGCCGGGTTTATAATCAACACAGTCCCAAATCCCAACCTAAGGCCCGAGCCTGAGGTCAAGCCCAATTGTCTCAACCCAGCTGACTAATTTGAAAAATTCAGATTAGACTCGGGTTGGTCAATAATCTTACTCTAAATTTTTACATATATAATACATGTTTGCATGTATATTTGATTATTGTTTTTAAAGGCTCAAGTCTTGAGACATATATTTTGAGGTGAGGTGCACAAATTTTGTCTCAAAACTTAAGCCTTACAACTTTGGTTCGAGGCTTAAGCCTTTGTCAAAATAAGGTATAAGCATCAAGCCTCAAGGTGTGAAGTGTAACATGAGGCATAAAAAAGTGCAATTCTCAAATATCAACATTATTTAGTGATTTATGCAAAAATGTGTTTTTTTTTATAGTTCAAAATATATAGAAAAATCACTTCAATAATTATGGGTCAAATAAAGAGAAAAAATTTAAAACCAATAGGATAAATCAACTTCTATTAATTTCTCTTTTGTCCAACTGTTGCATGACCATAAATTTAATGTCCATATGAACATTTTCATAAAATTACATTTTGAAACATAAAATGTAAAATGCTTACAATTGTTAGATGATTAATTATTATTTTGTCTAATGCTTAAAAGTTAAAACTTATTGCTTACAAATTTCTATTTTTTTTGGATATTTGTACCTTCCATCAGTATAACTTGGTACATTGCATGTTATTTTTATCATTTATAAACTTTAATTAAATCTTCCTTAAATTTTGAGGCTTACGCCAACCTTTTTGGGCCATTATGCCTCAACTGCACCTTTATCCTTTTAAAACCTTGTATTTGACTTATATACCCCTATATTCAAATGCAGTTTCTCTATGATTGCAAGGAGTAGAAAATGTGATTTAAACTACTACCTGTAATCTCATTCAATTTGCTCTCATCAAGTCTTATATTTAAAAATATTAAATCCCATTATCTTTCATTGAATCATAATCTTAACTAAAACATACCTGTTTTTCAAGTTACGCTCTCTCTCTCTCTAATTTTAAGAATAAAAAATGTAATTTAAAATACTACTTTTCACCTCATTCAATTTCCCTTTAGTAAATTTATCACATGCATATATATAGGGCCATGTTCGAATAAGAACTAAGCCCAGGCCCAACTGAAAATATAAACGACCAAAATCTTAAGCCTAGGACAGGACCAAAAATTCAAGCCCAACCCATACAAAATTACAGGCTGGGTCGATCTGAGCTTGGGTTTTGAACCCACCGAAGTTGCACCCCCACTTTGTAAATAGTGACCAGTGGATGCTCAACTTGAATATTAAACAAATTTCAATGTGGCTCTGCTCATTGATCAAGCCCAGTTGCCCTGCCCTTCTCGCCCTTCTCGCCCAGTGGCCTGTCCACCAGGACTAGGCGCAATCCAGGATTAGGTCCAACTCCAACTCCATCAGCCACACTTGTAGTGTTCAGGCCTAAAAGAGTTGCTGTATTCGTATTCGTATGCATTTGTACCGTTAATATTTGTATTGATATGCATTCGTATTCGTATTCAAATACAAATATATACTTATATAGAGTATAAAATCAATCGTATGCATTTGTACTGTTAATATGTGTATTTGTATTCTTTCCAAATTGAGCCTTACAGCAAACTGATCACATATCTGTTTTACGTATGAGGAAATCCAACTCGAATCTATTTTAATTGGAATATTAATAAATCTCTATAAAATTAACATAAATTTACAAAGTTATATATGAAACAACAAATATATACCACAAATTGAAAACAAAACCACCACTTAATTCTAAAGAATTTTAATACCAAAAATTTGTCTTTTATGTATGTATGTGTACAATCGGGCGGATTATGGTTAGACGGATGATTGAATCCAACTTAAGGTGAAGGCTATGTTTGGATTGAAGGAAAAGGTAGGGAAAGGGAGGGAAAGGTATCAAAATTTATACAAGGTTTGTAAAGATTTTCTTATCTTTCCTTTCCTTTCCCTACCTTTTCCTTCAAACCAAACATTGCTTAAATGAATTGGATTTGAAATTAGATTGGATTAAATCTGAACCAACTGCAGGCCTATAAATGACAAGGATCCAGATCTGATTGGCTCAAATTCAAATATCAAGTATAATTTTAATGATATGCCATATTTGAATCCAAGAAATTGACCCAATTCAATCCAAGATCACAAGAAATTGTATCCACCCAGCCCAGCCTCATGAATAGTACCCTATATTTAATATAGGTTATTCTAATGTTTTGTATCAATCATATTAAAGAAAAATAAGAGTGATATCATTGATGACAGAAATAAAATACAAAATTTAAAATTAGCTCAAAATTGATTTTTGTTTCATATATGGTGATGGTTCTTCTATTTTTCAGGGAAAATGTATTAACCTTTAATGTGTTAATCATTGATGTCAAAATTAAATAATAAAAATAAAAAAATGATAAACACACAAAAAATAAAGAAATTTTGTAGAAAATACTTGAATACATCTCTAATATTACATATTCACCATATTAAACAAAAATAAGTGTGATAAATAAGAATAACTTTTAAGCACATGAAACATAACATATATATTGTTTGGCTATAAGTTTTTCTGGTCTCATGTCTTTTGAGTATCATCGTCAAATCCTTATATTTTAAGGTATTAACTCCCTTTGTTATTCATTGAATCCTATATTTAAGATTTTTTTATCACCAATAAATTCAACTATTTAGAGTTGTACCCAATACATTTAACATAAAGGTGTAAATCAAGTTGTGCCGCCCGCGGCCCGACACGAACTTGGACCAGCTCGGCATGGCCCGGCACAATGGTCCATGGGCCGTACTAGGTCCGGCACATTCATGCGGGCCATGCTGGGCTAGGGTTTTAGGTCCATGGGCCAGCACGACACGACACATATATATTATTTGTATATATTTTATATATATATAATATTATATAAATTATAATTATATAATAATATATTAATAAAATAAATATTTTTTAATTTTATTATACTAATTTATTTAATTATTGTATATATAAGCAATTTTATACACAAAATTCATATAAAATTAAAATTTTAAGTTTTTTATAAATTTTTTTTAAATAAATAGCTTTGGCTCGATGCATCGCCCGACCTAGCCCAAGGATCGGCCCACGGACCAGCCCGTCCGGTGGCACAGCACGGGCCCGCACGGGCTTGGGTCATGGGCCATGCCGGGCTAACCCCCAAATTTTTCACCTAGGAGGGTGGCACAGCCCATGACGGCCTGCGGTCCAGCACGACACAACCCACTTTACACCTCTAATTTGACAATATAAAACCCATGTTTCATAAACCAAACCAAAAATGGAACCATTCTTCCTTCCAAGTGGCGGCTATGCAATTCAACCATCTAGGTCAAATGGATAAATCAATGACATCACATTAAATATAAAATTATAAAATAGAGAAATGCAATATTAAAAATTATAGAAAATTTTGAGTATATATATATATATATATATATATTAATCTTATTAAAGAAAATAGTGTGAGAAACAAGAAGTAGTCTTTTATTGATAATGGAAATTAAATACAAAATTTAAAACCAACACAAAAAATGAAATAATTTCTTGTTTGGTGGCAGGTAAACAATTCAACCTTTTAGGTTAAATGTGTTAAGCCTTAAGGTCATAATTAAGTAATAAATTTTAAAATGATAAAACACAAAATATACAAAACATTGTAGACATCTCTAATATATTATATTAAGCACACTAAAGAAAAGTAAGTATATTTAACAAGAATCATTTTTATTAATAATGGAAATGGAATGCAAAACTTAAAACCAACTCAAAAATGAAGTTTTCCTATTTGGTGGTAGGGTCCGGGTCCAAAGTTTAACCTTTTGGGTTGAATGTGTCAACCCTTGATATCATAAATAAATAATAAAAATAAAAAGATAAAACATAAAAACAAAAATTTGTATAAGTGTGATGAATAAAAATTGTTTTTATACACATAGAAATATAAAAGAGTTGTAGAAAAATTTGAACACGTCATCATCTAAAATTGTCTCATGCTAAGAACATGCATGTTTGATAGTATTTAGGGTCTTTTCGGTTCAACGTCAAGATCAAAATCGGGCAGAGATTCTAGGCTAGTATTTAGGGCAGATTCTAGGCATTGTAGGCTAGGCAGAGATTTGGAAGAAGAAGAAGAAGGGAAGAAAGAAGGAGAGGGGAGGAAAAAGAGGATCTACTAATACCGACTGCTAATGATATTAGAATATAGGAGGCGGAAGAAGATAGAAGAGGTCAGAATGGTGGCCATTGGTGGCTAACTTAGATGGAGGAAGCCATGTGAAACAATGAGGACTTGAAGTCTAATAGGGCTTCTTCCCCTAAATGAGACAATTGTCCTTGGCTGGAAAAAGATGGCCTCAATGGAAGTGTTATGAACAGGCAGGATATGTGTATTACTAGATTTCAATCTTAGGATACAAAAGAACTCCCCTTAATACTTAACAGTCTCACTAAACAACATTTGTTTAATTTAGGAATACATCATCACTGTGTTCCTTGACGAGCCATAGCATACCTCTAATAGCTTGACAAGATTTCTTTTCTTCTTTAGATTTGAATTGCATTAGAAATCATAGTTGTTCCCTTCCTTTTTCCATTTCATTTCTTCACTCAAAATAGAAAGAGAATCTTCTCTACATCAGTCCTGCTGGGTTGTCTCTACATCTATATATAGACTCTGAACGTCAACACTTCTCCACAATCCACACACAACCAAACCCATCCACCCACCTTTCCTTCTAGCCTAAAAATCCATGTCTCAGACTCACCTTCCTTTTGCTTTCCTCGAGTCTGGTCGCCTTTGTAATATGTGAATTCACTCAACTGTCTGCAGTAACTGGCGACGAGAACTTGATTCATTCCACCTGCAAGAAGACCGGCAACTACAGTCTCTGCGTGTCACTGCTCGAATCTGATCCTCACGACAACTTGAAATCAAGTCTGGAAGGCATTCTCGAGATCTTCATCGACCAAGGGATTGTCATGGCCAACAACACCAGAACCTATGTAGATAATCTCTGGCACAAATTTTCTAACAATGGAACCAAGCAGTGTCTGAGTACCTGCTGTGGTCAGTACAGTGCTAGCATCTATTACTTCCAAGGATCCATTTAAGAGTTGAAGTCCAAGACCTATTGGCGGTTGAGGGAGTATATGTCTATGGCCAAACAAGCCTCTGTGGTTTGCCAAGGGGCCAGCCCACTGATGTGCCAACAATATGTAACAACCAGGAATCAAGACTTTGCGAAGCTTTGCCGAATTGCATTGGCAGTTGTAGAGCTTGTGGATCCAAAACCTAAACCACCAAAAGTCTAATGGAACGTGGGGTCATTGCTGCAGCTACTACAAGCTACTTCATTCTGCTACTAGCACTTGATGCAAACAAGTGAGCAACACTATATTTCTTTTTTTTTTTATTTTGTATTTTATGCTCAACCAAAGCCAATGCCCAGCTCTAGTTCATGTTTGGATCAGCTGGTAAGGTGTGCACGGGTTGGGCCAAGACCTGTGCTAGTAGCTGGTTTCAGGCTTTGATCAGTTAACCATGGCTGGACGTCTCGACCCCTCTTCTTCAAGCCCATGATAGTTTTCATTAATTATTTATAAGTGGGAAGTGAAATTATTGCTTTTGTTTGTTCTAGACTTCTAGAGAAAGGTATTTAATTAATAGGATTCAATCAGATACACTGGATGAAATGATTATGATTTCGTGCAGAAAACTTGACTATTGGTCAATATTAACAACACATTTACTTATTAGATGTCTATTTATTTATTCAAAATGCTTGGATAAATGGATGCCCAAAATCTCTGGAATTATTGAAATTATGTTGGTTCCACTCATCTCATAATTAACCATAAATTGCAAGTCCTTAGAACTTGAACCATGTCATGTTGTGTTTTATCACAAATTAAAGTACTTGGATTTGAATCATTTTTTACTTCAGACCATGATTTCTTAGGGTATTGTTTGAGTCTTTTACTCGCGTTGCACCAAGCTCCTCACTGGTGCAGTCTTTGATCAAAGAAAATGTCGGTTAACAACGATGGGGTGATGGTCCAACAGGTTCGACCATCCGGTCCAGCCCATAAAACATAGCTTCTAGCTTCTGGCACTTCCAGTCCTCTTTGAGGCATAACACGGCATCCCATTTCCATGCACTAGGTTGGTGGAAAATAAACCAACATTTCCAAACAACCAGGCCTGTGAAAATGGCAAAAACAGCATTCCCAGATCCCCTTGGAAGAAATTACAAGGACAGATACACTTTGGCTGCATTAAAACAAAGTGTATCATCTGAAAAATGGATTAACTATCCCTTCAAAAGCAGCAAAGATAGTTCAGAGCTGTTTTCCCACGCCAATGACCAATCTAATTGTCCCGCCTATCCATCGTGCTACACTGCTACTTCCTTTCATCCAAGAATAGTTCCACGTATGCGTAGAAGGATGGTTAAATAGCGTTCTCTGCAAGAGATCCGTTATAATAAAGATGGCGGTACTAAAGTACAAGACATTGATTTGGCTAAGGTAAATAACCAGCATTCTAATTTTGGCAGTAAAAGTATTTTCGGACAACCCCTGTTAGTCCAATATCTCATCTCATACTCAGAGACTTCAAATCCAGGTCTCTGTCTGCTTTTGACTTAACAATTGCTTTTCCAATCCAGGGAGAGAAAATTAAGTTACAGAAGACCTACTACTATACAAACAAGACAAATTGTGTTCAGGGATGATGCCAATGGGAAATTATTGCCGAGGTAATGGTGGTGTTGTTGGTTGATGGCTTTGCCCATAAAACCCAATACCTGGTGGTTGAAAATATCCTCCACTGGCTGCCTGCAGCTGCTGCTGCTGCTGCTGCTGTTGCTGTTGTTGTTGCTGCTGCTGTGTCTGAGTGCCAGGCCTTGCTAGTCCCATTACCACGTGTGTGGGTAGTGGAGGTGGAGGAGGTAGGCTACTAGCATTATACCCATATGGCATCACTCCAACCATCACACCAGTGGATTGTACATACTGATGTGCTGGTGGGGGTGGTGGTGGTA
The DNA here is from genome assembly GCF_000365185.1 of Nelumbo nucifera. The sequence goes on along the minus strand of NW_010729143.1, from coordinate 523,467 downwards.
GAGGCGGTGGAGGTGGTGGAAATGGTGGCATTATCTGATTAGCCTGGGAAATGGGTTGCACACTTGTAGTTGTGGTCTGAGTAGGTGTGACAGGGGCATTGGTCAATGGTTGCTGTTGAACATGTCCAAAGTACGTTGTATTACCCATATCGGAAACTGTCATTGGTTTTTCAAGTTTGGGCCGTTTTTCTGGGGAGAAGATGGGTAAATTTGCTGTGAAACCACCAGATTTTGAGCCACCATTCATGGAGGCAGCTTCTTCTGCAGCCAGGGATGACAGCACAGACGAAAGCATCTGTGCAGAGGATGTAGAGGCAGCAAGTTTGGCAGCAACAGCTGCAGCAGCTTTCTTATGATCTTCTTCTGTAGGTCTGGATGGTGCAAAGGAAGTCAAAGGTTGGGGAAGAGAAGGCGGAGGGGTGGCATTTGGTGGTTGAACTGGTAGTGAGTTAGGTTCTACCACATTTTCTGTCTCAGCTTTTGAGACTGCAGTTGTAGTAGGGCTTGGTCCAGGAACCAGGGCTGCAGTGATCCTCTGCCTCATATTGCTTGCCTGCTCTACCTGTGTATGAGCAACCTGAAACAAAAACAGCCTGCTCAGCCCAAACCATTAACTGAAATTTCAAATTAGACACTAACTGGAAAGAGAGAGAGAGAGAGAGAGAGAGAGAGAGAGAGAGAGAGAGGTAAAAAACAAACACCACTATAACATTTTCCAGTTCAATTCAATGTTCAAAATTATGACTCGCTGCTTTAAAATATGAGATCAGAAACACAGAAGCATTAGGATGGTGGTATTCAGGTTATTTGATCAACGGTGATATCACTGGTTGACATTCATAGCCACACAATAAGTCCCTATATGTCACATATTTACAAGAAGAAAAGATAGAATATTCCCCAAAAGCACCCATTAACAGTCCCTGTAGACCCATTAACGGCATGGATCATAATTGACTGAGACCATGCCAAAAAATTAGTCCCATCTAACTTTACTAAGGTTACTACCCCCAACAAAGTCTCCACAGACCCTCTAGACCCAAACCCAAAGTATGTAGGTTGTTTCATCTCACCTCTAGTTTGCTCCATTAGCCAAATGGAAACAAGCAAAAATAGAAATAAAGTGTTACTAGTCTAGTCAAGATTCACTGCCCTAAGGCCAAAACTTCTTTTTTAATCATCCAAAACAGGGATTTCATAGAACCCAACAACCTGGGAGAAAGGGAGTTAATCAAAATCCTCTCCAACTTGGATCAATCTTAAATATAATCAAAAAGGTTCTATTCTATCCCCAAGTGCCACTTCCAAACACCCTTTATACCCCTTAATCCAAAAGCCCTCCAATTAATTGGGACTTTCATGAAACTCTCCAATTACCTGCCTCAGGCCTCAAACAAGCACCACAGTCTTCTCCAAAAAATTCCTCTAAATGGGCTGAATGATTTGTTAATCAGTCAACCAATCAGCTCTCCATACAACCTGTGTATGAAACTAAAGAAGAGAAAAAAGTGGAAGATGAGAACCTTGCTCTGATACCAAGTTGTAAATCTGACCTGTATAAATCCAAAAATAAAGTAGAAAAGAAAGGAAGATGGAAGTAGATGAAGAGAGAAAAAGAAGCAGAGAAAGGAAGACAAGTGAAGAAAGAAGAGAGTCAATCAAACCTCTCTATGGTTCCCCACAATGATCTTTTATAATTCTAATTGTTATGTGAATACAATTACATGAATGCCCTTAGTAGGGCGGCCAACACAAAAACAATAAGAATAAAAAGAAAGAAGGCCCAATACAAATACAATTACATGAAGGCACACTAATATCAAATATAAAACATAAGCATAACTAAATAAAAGAAAGGAAACTAAGGACCATTCGACCCATCTAAAAAATCTGAGGTTTATAGTGACTGGAGTGGTAGGAGACAGAATGGAGAGGATTCCACGAGTGGTAGATGTTCTGCACAATGGGTGTTCAGAGTTTGCGCACTGCCAACAGCAGAATTGTACATGTGGAGGGAACGTCTCAAGGAGGAAGTTGATGACGTGGCTAGCTCATTGCCACATGCAATTCAATCTTTTGATAATTTCAAATTCCCTTACAACTTTCTTTCTTAGGAAGCAGAAGAGGCAGGAAATCCAAAGGTTTCTTGCCAGAGTGCTGCCATGTGGAAGACAATTGGAAACAAGATCTTTTATTAAAAGAGATAGAATACTGAACTTTTCAAGAAAATTAGATGCAAGTGGGAACGATGCAAATGTTAGAAGGGTGGATGTCTTTGAGTATGTGTTTGTAGGCAAGAAGTCACATGGCAACTTAAGTAACAACATCACAAAGTGCCAACCGGCTGGTTGTAGCGGAGACTTGGGATCAAATCCCATCTGCACGTGGATTGGGGGAGTTATGGGTTTGGAGGATGGGCTACCCCCCCCTGGCAGTTGTGTAGCCCCTTGGAGCAAAATAATAATAACCTTAAGTAACAATGTCAAGAAGGGGCTAGTTGGGCATTAGTAGACAACAGCCATGATCTATCATCTTCTGTATCATTTAGGCATGAGAGGTCTGCTCCATTTCATAAAACAGGAATCAGGTAAAAGTTGGACCAAGCATAGAAGGTTACGAGGGGAAGAAAGGGAAAATGAAAGGCAAACCACAGGGAAAACTCAAGGAAGTGAAAAAGAGAAACTTGATAAATAGGAATAGATGATCATAATTGTCAAGGCACTAGGCAATAAGGCACTCATGAAGGGTCACCTTGCTTAATTGACATCACCTAGCCTCGCCTCAACACCTTGAAAACAGGATAACTTTGGCTGTTGGGGGTAAACAGCCTATGCTGTTGAGTGTTTTTGGGCTGGACACATTCACCAATTCACACCCATGTCCATCTTTCTGGTCAAAAGAAAATAGGGGGCAATTACTAATTTACCCCACTCTCATGGTAACGTGGAATTCCCAAGAATGTTTTCAACAGCATAGGCTGTTGGCCCCCACAGCCAAGTTTTTTCCCTTGAAAACTATGCCTCTAGGGTCTACTCACTTTCACAATCAAGAAATACAAAGATAGATTAACACATGGAGCAACGAGTTCACATGGTCATAATACTTTCTTTTGATATTTCCAATAAAACACAACATGCAATCAACAAAATGAAAAATCAAATCACCTAATAAGTGCTTGCCTAGGTGATTTGGTTTCGATGTGTTCACATGTTCACAACACTAGTAAAACATAAACATGCTATTAATCAAATGAAAAACCAAATTATCCAGGGACACTATAACAACCTACTAACATTTGAAGAAATAGAGATTGCCTCTAGGGTCTACTACCTTACTATGGCAATTTAGAAATACCAAGGTAGCCTAACATATTCAGCAATTAGTTTAAACAACCATGACACTTTCACGCAACCCTCCAATAAAGCACAACCATGCTATCAATCAAATGAAAAACCAAATCACATATAAGTGCATGTTTCGATGAGCTCACATGGTTACACAACACTTTCTTGCAACCCTAAAATAAAACACAAAAATGCTAACAATCAAAGGAAAAATCAAATCACCCAGTGAGTACATGGCTTTTTTCTACCCAAAATGACACAAAAACAACCCACTAACAAATGAAAATATAGCCTATATGTGTTGTAATGTATTCACATGATCACAATACTTTCTTGTGACCAACCAATAAAACACAAGCATTCTATCAATCAAATGAAATACCAAATCACCCAATGAGTGCATGCACGTTGTTGCTACCCCAAGTGGTACATAAACTAACCGCTATCATATGAAAAAATAGACTTTCTAGGACCCACTACCTTACTAGGAATATCAAGAAATACAAAGGTAGCGTAATATGTGGAGCAATGAGTTCACAGTCATAACACTTTCTTATGGCCTCCGAAAAAAGGCAAGCATGCTATAAATAAAAGGATAAACCAAATCACCAGTAAATGCATGCTTGGGTGATTTTCTTTTGATGAATTCACATAGTCATAACAATTTTTTGCATCCATCCAATAAAACATATACATGATAATATCAATCAAATGAAAATCCAAATAACCTAGTGAAGGCAGGTTTACTACTGTTACACCAAATGATACAAGAACAACCCATTATCATATGAAAAAGAAGAGACTACCTCAAGGATATACCTTGGTTTGCAAATTCAATATCAATAGACATTTCACCATATAGAGTTGGAGAAATGTCAAAGAAATTTCACTAAATTCTCTAGGATATTTGGAAAATCTAAAAAAAAAATAGGAAAGTTTTCTAGAAACATGGAAATAGTTGATAAACTTCCAAGAGATCATTAGAAAAAATACAATTGCAAATTTAAGGCTCAAAAGACCATAGCAAAGAATTGTATTAATGAAATAAGAGAAAACTAAGAGACTATAATAGATGTCTTTCTCTTTGTCTCCCTTTTGGTCTTTAGCCATCTTCTCTTCCTCAATTACTTGCCATTTTGACTTTTGTCTTTATTGTCACTATATGTTTTGATTTGATCGAGAATACACTTATGTTCTTATATTCATCAAAATAGTAAGCCAATTATCCAATCACCAATTCCTCGTTGGTTCTTTTAGGAAAATTTTAAAAAAAAAATTATGATTTAATGAAATATCAAAAAGTTTTAAATAATATTGTAAAATTTCAAACTTTAAATATATAGTCTATTAATGAAAATTGAAATACCACTGACGCATCAACAAAATATCATGGATATTGAGGGGAAAAATGATTCCTAGAAGGTTTCTTATTGCCATAGAAAAATGGGAAAATTTCACCAAATATCGTTGATATTGCAAACCATGGGTTAACTACCTAACTATGAACAATCGTGGGTCAGTGGTTCAACCGTTCGGATCAAAAAGGCCAAATAGTTACATGTCAACACAATACATATGGATATACATGTATATGTATGTGTGTGTGTATATGTATGTATAGACATGTACTATATCAAGTAAATAAATGGTTAATTATATTCTACATGTAATATATGTAATATGTATATACATAGTCTATATTACGTCTAATTTCTATTTTTATTATAGTTTTTTGTTTAATAAATAAAAAGATAAAAATTGAAAATTGAGGGCAAAAAAGGTTTTTTTTTTTGCAAAAATAGTGGCCATAGCTCCTTTGGCCCCTTGGGAGCACGTACATCTCAAAAAGTTACCTAAAATCAAAAAAGAAAGATCACCTAAATCCAATAACTGAGAGCAAAGTTATGGCCTCCAGAAGTTTCAACACATTTTACTGTGCAACCCTTAACCTGGTGACCAGGGTCGAACAGATCAACAATCCAACCGCCTACATGTGACTCTAACCAAGTCAATAGTTTTTGACTGATTTGCGGGTTTTAGGAAAACTGGACTGAAAAAAGGGGCCAAGTGACAATTTGAACAATTGCAACATCTGGGTCAATTTAGATTGGCAAATGCTATGGCTGATTCCTTGGATAAACAAGGGGTCTCAATTGTTGAATTGTTTTGGGCTACCTTACGATTCTACCCTATTAAAAGTATGGTTATGCTCCCATCTCTGAGGAGAGGTACCATCTCATGCCTCCTCGTACGGTGAATGTACACTTCCTTCTCTTATTAATAAAATCATTATTCATTTATCAGAAAAAATGTTTGGGTCAATGTAGAGTGATAATTAGATAACAACAATGTAGCTTAACATGTAGAGTGATAATTAGATAACACCAATGTGACTCACTAATCAAACACAAGCATGCTACCTATCAAATGAAGAATCAAACCACCCACTGAGCGCATGTTGATGTTATTACCTCTAATGATACAAGAAAAAACCTGCTATCATATGAAAGAAGAGACTGGCTCTAGTCATAGTTGTCAAGGCAATGCCTAGGCGACAAGGCACTCATGGATGAACCACTTAACTGCTAAGATATTTTTTAAAGGATGCTCTTAGATACTTTCATATTCTTAACTTTTTGAGATTATATATTAAAATAAACATTAATAAACTAATTGTTCGAGTTGACTCTTGCTGGCACAACAAATAACACTTGTTGAGATCTCTTAAAGTCATTAAAGAAAACATCAAATTTCAAAGACCTTTCTTAGAGCTGAATAGTGTGCAAACAGCCTTGCAAAAGCTTTTGGTACATCCTTGCTTTAGTTTGAGTTAAAATATTAGTTTTTTTATTATTTTCTTATTTATTAGGGCTTAATCAGCATGTATAGTGTCTTGAACCCTCAAAGACTTTTCTTGGTAATAAAATAAAAAAGAAAAAGATACAAGAAAGGTGACCGAAAATCACCAAAAGATAAGAATAAGCCCTGCCAAGAGCCCTCCTAAATAGAAGATTGCAACACAGTCCAAACAAACAACTTTTTATAAGAGAAAGAAAACCCCAAAAAAACACCATTCCCCCACTCCCCAAAACCCACCAGTATCTAAACCAAACTCAGATTGAAACACCAAGCCAATTGAATAAAGAAACGAAAATCTAACCCAAACAAACCCAAATTACAAAATGAACAAAATTGTCCAGCATAAAGTGAATCTCTACTTCTTTAATGTTTTCTTTGATTTCATCATCTTCTTGTTTGGCCCAATCCCAAATAGATCCCCTTTTTTTGGTATTTAATAGATCCCCTTTTAATCTTGCAAAAACTTTGGAGACCAAAGAAAACAGTGCATTCCTGAGTCCTGACACTCTTCAAATTAACAGAAATCTCATTAATCCCCCTCTCAAGTTCCAACACCCAAGGTTCAAAGTATCAATACACCCCACCCCTATAGAGGGTGTATCGGGGTTTTGGCCGGTTCAGGGGGTGGACAGACCTTAAACCAGCCCCTCTGAACCAGATTTGAAAAAAAAAAACCTAAAAAAAAATACCGATACGCCTCTATCAACGTATCAGACGTATCAATATTTTAAACCTTGCCAACACCACATTCTCCTGAAAAAACAGGCTTGCCAACTCCTCGCCGCCAACTCCAACCAACACTAGATCACCAGGAATAACACCAGCCTCCAAACAATTTCTTTTAGCTTACATAGGAAATGGATATTTTGCTTCCAGTTTCCTAAAAATCTTCCTTGCATATTTCTCACCCCTTATAAATCAAAGACCCAAAATCTTACTTTTACCCCCACGTCTTTGTTCAACACCATTTCCAAATCAATTGAACTACCAACTTCATGAGCATCCAAAATAACCTTATCCTCACTTCAATCCAACCCCTCGTCACTTTCATTTCCCATGAAGAAGAGGGGGAAGAGAGAGCAAGTCACAAAGAGAGGAGTATATTACTGTTCACACCCTCATACAAAATATTTATACTATGAGGAGAAATTACAAGAAAGCCCTTACATGAGAACCCAAATACAAATAGATGAAAAGACCAAAAAGCCCCTACAAAACAGATTTTCACCACTCCCCCTCAAGCTGAGAATAGATACATCTATCATACCCAATTTTCCAAGATTCCTTTTTTGATAATTAAGAAATTTTATTAGATCATAACTTGAAACTGAGAACAACAGCACATGAAGAGGCACAAGCCGGAACCTCTCCCAACAGGTTACATAGAGACTAAAAGCAAATTACAGTTGAACTCAACACAAAAATTCCCTATTTGCCCCTTGCTTTGCTAAACAATTAGCCAAAGCATCTGCTGATCTCCCCACCCACTGTATTGTTACAGACATTTCTTGTCAACCACTTAAATTTCTTGATTTAATTCTTATAGAACCAAATAACAGTCTCGGTGTTCTTCAACCACTCTACCACCACCTTGGAATCCCCTTCAATTACAAGTTGCTCCACACCCATTTAATTTGCAAGCAGCATTCCTTGTAAGGTAGTGGAATGCATCACGTCATGTCCCTCCCTGCATATACTTTGATTCATTTATATGCTTTTCCAATATAAAAATAAACTTCTTATGCACGTTCCTATACTTTCCTCAAAGTAATTTGATGTTTTCTTACCTTACAATTGGCATATAATGAAAATCAAGACATGCAAAAACTCATTTGCAATTTGCATCTAAAACATGGTGTGGGAAGAAAGAAATGAATGCATCATTAATGAGTGATGCAAGGTTAATCATTGACAATATCTCCATCAAAGTGACACTTTAGTTAAAACTTCAGAGTTATTTGACTCATACAACTGATGATATTATAAGAAGTAGAAAGAGTTTGCCAAATCTACCCCAAGTAGGTCAGTACTCAATGGTACAAGTGGACTGGTACCGACCGCAGACATTTCATTTTAAGCTGCAATTTGAGAGCAGCTGCTTGACAAATATGGGTCCATCAGGTATACGAGTGATCAGAAATCATTTGGAGAACATATTCCTTCTCTACTCTAGTCTTACTGGTGTAGGTGACTCAAATAGAGAACTGAAGGCTGTCTTCACAAGGCTGAGGAAGGCTAAAGCAATGAGGTTCAGCAACCTAATAATGGAAGGGGATTCAAAGATCATAACAGGTTGGCTACCAAGCAATGAAGAGGGACCATGAACATGCAGATACAAAACCAGAGAAGCTAAAGGAACTATAAATGAATTGGAAGATGGGTACCTAGGACTGTTGACGGTCTTAGAAGATGGGTTAGCAAAACAGGCTTACAAAACTCTGTATTGGGGACTTATGGATCAAGGGAAATTCTACTTGAGGCTTAGATCCTATGGATGGTTAGTTGAGGCTGACAATCCCGATGCTCTTCTTGTACTCTTTAAATCATACTAATCAATTAAATTTGCACTGTTACTGATCAAAAAATTGCATCTAAACATGTATTATAATACTTGAGAAAAGAAAAGTAGCTGAACTCACATATTATAACTGATACACTTTGTTTAAAGAGTTCTAACGATTTGCTGGTGTTAAAGGACTATTCCAACTGAATTCTATAAAGGCAACAAGACACCCCAACTTTATGCCAGTTAAATTGTTTTAAGCTACAATGTCCGCAATTTTCAGACAAGAAACAGGGGTTAGGCAAAACAAAGATTTCCACTATTACACCATGTACTAGCAGAGGGCCCATATTTAATGTCAATTAATGACATTATCATTTTTATAAAAATAAGTATAAAAAAGAGCATTTTGTAATTATCTTATACTTACTTGCAATTGATTGCGAATAAGCTCCAGTTGTGATTCCTGAAAACAACATTTACAGTAAGAACTTCAAATGGTCCAAAATGTGGCTTGGATGTACATTGTCAACATCAAGGTCAGAACTAGACTGAAAACCTGATCCTGAAGCGCTTCTTTAAGAAGAGTGACCAATGCGGACCTTGATGCTTCAACACCTTCAAGTTGCTCAATAGATAGGCACAAAACATTTTCCTGCTCTTGTAGCTCATTGGCCAGTGTTGACCCCTGCTCAATTCCTGAAGAAAACACAAATAAATAAAACTTAGATAAAAATGAATAAATTAATGAATGGAAATTTCATTTTAGGATCAATATGTCCATCTCAAAATTCAGATACAAGCATACACACACTAAAAGAAGAAGTCTAGAAATTTTCTCCTTTTTTCTGAATATTTTATTTTTTATTCCATGTCATTTTTGAAACAACCAATGAGAGACTCTTTTCTCCATAAAAATCTACCAAAAATCTCATACACGTTCCCAATAACCTAAATAATCTCCTCTCCTAAAATTTCTCCTAAACTACCTCCCCCACCTAAATAATTTCCTTTCTAGCAACCAATAGGAAAGAAAGAGGGATTTGCTTTTCTATTGTCTAGCCATGTGGCACTACTATGCCCCATTTTTCCTAAGCTCTCTCTAATTCCCATTTATCTCCTAAATTATCTCTATTTCCTATTTATGCTCTCCCCCACTTTTTATCTATACCTATCTAAAGAAACTTTGAACTAAAAAACTTAAGAATTATTTAAATATTTAAAATTTTTTATTAAAAACACAAAAAGTAGTTATAATAGATTTAAAAATATAATATTATTAGCAACTTCATATTTATACAAAATTCATTATGAAATTATGTACTACTAATATAAATTATAATTTAACGGATTATTCAATTTAAATGTTATTCAAATAATAAGAATCTAAAAATAAAAAATAACATATTATTTAAATGTTTCAATAACTAAATATCTTAAATAACAAAAATATTAAAAATAGCTAAACAATTATATAACAAAATATTTAATAATACCTAATAACTTTAAAATAAATAAAACTCAAATAAGGAAAATTTTTAAATATTTTACATATTATTTAAATATTTTAATAAATGAAATATTTAACATAAGTAAATTTTAAATAATTAAAAAATAACGAAATCATGTAATAAATTTAAAAATTTTCTTAAAAGTAGAAAAACAATTATAATAGATTTCATAATAATCAAATTTAGAATAATTTAATATTTTAAAAATTAATAAGGAAATTATGTAATAATAGTATAAATTATAATTAATATTTTAAATTTTTAAATAATGACATTATTTAAATAACTAAATAATATCGTAAATAACTAATTTCACTTATATCAATTAATAAGTCTAGAAAATAACTTTACAAAAAACTAATATTTACTAATAATAAATTTAACATCTTAATCTATATTTATTATATATTTCTATACATTAAAATTACTCTTTATTGTATTTTCAGTAATTATTTGTTGTATTTTTGTGATAAATATATTTCCATTAATTATGTCAAAAAACTATTTTTGTTTTGTTATTTAACAGAAATTTTTCAATAATTATTAGAGATTAAACTGCTCTTATTTAGCTTTTTAAATTTAATTTACTCTACATATTGTATTTATTGTATTTTTTTATAGACTTATTTTTAGTAATTATGTATTTTTGTTATTATTTATTGTATTTAGTAATTATGATTTGTTGTATTTTCAGTATTTATTGTATTTTTTAATTATTGTAATTACTGTATTTATATTAGTTATTTGTTGTATTTTCATTATAAATTTATTTTCAATAATTGTGAATTTCCGCTATAAATTTTCAATAATTATTGGAGAATAAACTATAGTTATTTATTAGAAATTAAACTATTAATTTAGCTAAAATTGGGAGAGTTCACAAGTTAGTTCGGTTCGGTTGTAGGCTTTTTGGCCAACCAAATCAACCTGGTCAGGTTGGGGAGTTGGTCACCCGAAACTGACTGACAATTAGTGAAAACTGGCCAACCCGGGTTGAGTTGGGTCGGGTTGGTCAGTTTCATTGATTTGATGTACAACCCTAGCTGAAATTAATTATTGTTATTTTATTGTAAAAATTATTAAAAGTAGTATATAAAATATAAATAATTATTAATTATTTAAAAAATTAAAATAAAAAAATGATTTTATACTCTTATGTGTTTCTATTGCTTAGCTTCCACTTAACAAAGCTTGTGCATCGCACAGGTCCCCGCTAGTAAGTCCAACTAAGATTCATCTTATTTTACTCAAATCTATTAGATAAGGTTACTGCTAATTCAATAAATCCTATTTTCCCGCAAGGTGCCAACCAGCTGGTTGGTAAGGTCTCTTGCTAGTCGTAGCGAAAACTTGGGATCGAATCGCCTACACTAGGGTCGAGCCAAGTGCGAGCTTGAGCCTTGTACTACCTTGACGAGCCGAGCTCGAGCCTTGTACTATTCGGCTCAGCTTGGCTTGAATCAACCCCTAGCCTACACATAGGTTAGGGAATGGGCTACCCCCCGTTGTGTAGCCCTTCAAAAAGAAATAAAAAAAAATCCTATTTTCCCTAACGGAAAAAGTGCATCATATAATACACTAATCAGAGAATTTTGCAGCTTATGTAATATTGACTTGCCCACAACTCAGTTGCCTTCAGCCCACAAGGCAACTGAATAGCTAAAAGTCCCCCCAGCACCATCATATCCATGTACCAACACGTATTGAATTTACTATAACAGAGAATGGTCAGAAAATCTATAATCAGAAACTAGGGATCTGATGTAATACCAAGAATGAAAAACTGCTAGATGAATGAATATGGAGACTAGAGGAGAAGCTGAATGGTCTATAAGATGAATCATAGAAAGTATGGCATCTCCTATCTGGGATCGGAAGTCAGAAGGCTTTCTAGAAACTATGGAAAAAACATTTATAAGTGAAATCAGTGAAAGGGAGTTTGGAGATTAAACTGGGAAGATCCAAAATTTTCATAAAACTTTATCTGTCCAAAGGATCCATCTCTCTCCAAGAGATGTCTCCCTTGCACAGAAATAACTCCTACTAAAAACCCTTTAAGAATTTGATCAATTGATTTACAAAAACAAAGTTATACCTGTGAGATGCAGGCATGCAGATTCCACAAATCCAGAAGCACTCTATGGTGTTCACACCCAAAATCCTACTGTATCCCTCAGTCAAGCCAAGCAGTAGTTTCCACAACCCTTCTTCGCTTCTAATCAGTTGCCCCTTTGTCCAGATCACTCTCAAAGCTCTGGGAGTTGAATTAGAATTCCTACTGTTAGGAACTAGGATTTCACTTAATTCAGATGCGAACCTCAATGGGTTAGTTAAAGCCTCAATTGATCTAATCAATAGAATCCTTACAGACCTTACCTAGAGAAAAGAGAAGCCCCATATTCTACTCAACAATAACATCCCAAGCAGTAGAGATTGAACAGGACTATGGTTTCTCCCAATTCCTAGTTTAATTGTAATTGAGACCATATTCAATCAAATCGAGGGCATAGAACCAGGAAATTTCGGTCTGTGTTGAACCCATAAGGTTCCTAGATCAGCTCCAATTCCACTTTGGGATGGTTAAAATATGCAAGAAAAAGGAAGGAGAGACAATATTGTGTGGTGTCTAAATTTTTCATCAACCATTGCTAGATAGGGAATTAGAGGAGTGCATTCTTTGCTTAGGGATGCTAGGTGGTGGAAAGTGTGTGCAGATGGCAAGTTCTCTCTAAAGAAAAGATAGGGAAAGGAAGGGAAAGGTAGGGGAACCTATACCAGGGGTATGGATTATGCAATTCCTACTAGGGTTGATGCATTTGCATGGTTGTTGTCTCTACACAGTATTTTAACTACTGATCATCCTAAGTTGAGGGGCTTTCAGATGACCAGCATGTACAGAAGGTTTTAAGAAATATTTGTCATCTAATTATTCATTGCAGGGTTAAACTATGACACCAGAAAAACCTTTAACCAATCAAACGGTATCATATAAGTGGTAACCAATCAGGTGGTATTCATCAAAATTCACAGCGGAGCTTGGCCAAAGCTCTACCGGTATCATGTCTTTCCGGCATCATAAATTTCCCTTTATAAGGGTGTTGAATTCATTTAAGATATCATCACTTTTCAAGTGCCCAAGGTTTCAGGCTGATCTTCCAAATGAGATGTTTTTTTATCAAGGCAGAAGGACTAAAACCCTATGGAGAATCAAAACTATTGTTTCTTTGAAGGAAAATCTCAGCAAGTAAGAGAATTAGTAGATGATATTTGCTTAATACTTGAGGAGCACGTAGCAATAAAATTCTTTCATTACAGGAATAGGGCACACCAGGAATTTGAAGATTTTTCTGGAGAATGCATTGGGGCTAGGTTATGGGAGACATTGGATATCATAGTATCTGAAAATTAGTCTCTGATGATTATTTGCACAGTGTTTTATTTTTGGCTGTATTTGTGGCTAAAACCCTATGGAGAATCATTCTCTATATTTGTATGAAGCACAATGTTAGGAAACCAAGAAACAAAATGTTCTTAACAATTTAAAAGTTAGAAAAATCATCAAGCTATCCAGGTTTTGAAGGTGTTCACAGGGTTGAAAAAGGGATCATTTGAAGTTGATCCTATTAAAAAGGTGAAAAAAAAAAACTAAGTTCTTAAAAGAAGCAAGAGGTCCCCACTCAAAACACTGAATAAGACGTTAGTTGAGTAACGTTTTGGGTGGTATCAAGTTTGAATCCAGTGTTTATGTGTTGGGAGTTTTAAATGATTGTAGGGGATTTGGTAAGTGGGTTGCTGTGGTGTTTCTGTGGATTGTCAATTTAGGTTGGAATTGTTAGGACTTTTGGCAGCTTGAGATGTTTGTTTGGTTTGGCTGTGTGTCTTTTATTTTTCTTATGGTTTAGTGCCCTGCTTTTTGGAGTGGTTCCTTGTGGCCGGTGCTGACGTTGATTTGAAGTTGGGTATTGGTTGTGTGAAGAGATGTTTCTTCTCTCAGATGACTTCTTGTCACCTTTCTTTTACTTTTTTTCAATAAAATTTTCATTTTACTAGCAAAAAATAATGTTGCGATGGATGCCTAGGACTAGGAAAGATAGAATTAGGAGTGCATCTGCAGGGACCTAGGATAGCTACAATAGCTGGCAAGAAAGTGAAATAAAATGATTCCATAATATGAACAGAACACGGAATGCACCTGTGGGTACAATTATGATAGAGAAAAATGGTGAGATATAATGTGAACATTTGACACCAAGACTTTGCAGGGAAGCCATTGAATAATAGACTAAGGCTGGAAGGACTAGATTGGCCCAGGCTGTCTGAAGAGCAAGCAACATGGTTAGAGAGAAGTTTTGAAGAAGAGGAAATTAGGCTTGCAGTGTTTTCAATGGACAGATCCAAAGCCCCTGGGCCAGATGGCTTCAACATGGCTTTTTATCAAGACTGCTGGAATGTGGTAAGAGAAGACCTTTGTGCTGTGTTTAAGGAATTTGAGGATAATAACAAAGTAAGCCATGGAGTTAATGCTACTTTCGTAGCTCTAATCCCTAAGAAGAAAGAAGCAAAAAATTCTAAAGATTTTAGGCCGATCAATTGGTGACTAGCAATTACAAAATCCTGGCTAAAGTGTTATCATTGAGGATTAAAGTAGTGCTACCCTCCATCATTAGTCAAGCCCAGGGAGCWKTCGTGCAAKGGAGACAAATAACAGATCAGATTCTAATAGCTAATGAATGTGTGGATAGTCAAGCCCAGGGAGCARTCGTGCAAGGGAGACAAATAACAGATCAGATTCTAATAGCTAATGAATGTGTGGAGGATATGAGAAAGTCCAGAAAGCAAGGTTTTGTTTGTAAGTTGGATTTAGAAAGGACTATGATCTTGTGGATTGGAGTTTCTTATTAGAGGTTCTAGAGTGTTGTGGGTTTGGAGTTAGATGGTATAATTGGATAAAGGGCTGCACAAGTTCTTGCCATTTTTTGGTCTTGGTTAATGGGATAGTCAAGGATTCCTCCCCAACTTTTAGAGGGTTAAGGCATGGTGACCCCCTTTCCCCCTTCCTCTTTACCCTAGTTGCAGATAAATATAAATCAGTTCTCTAATATCAAGATTAAACTTAGTGATTAACAGAATAGAACAGATCTGAATAACTGTATAAGAGAGGAAGATGGCAAAGAGAAGAGGTAAGAGAAGAAGAAGTCGAATTAATCACCCTTCTCCTCAAGTGGGCGGCCAGCTTGGCAGTTACATAAAGAAAATAAAATAAGAACAAATAACAGGCCCATTAAGTGAGGCCCATCAACATAAAATAAAGGATA
>NW_010729143.1:448686-501085 GCF_000365185.1 Nelumbo nucifera | reverse complement strand
CAGTTACTTAAAGAAAATAAAATAAGAACAAATAACAGGCCCATTAAGTGAGGCCCATCAACATAAAATAAAAGATAAAATAAAGGATATCACACGAAAGGCTGTTAGGGCCCATTCGGCCCAGTCTCTTTACATAGATGTTTTCCGTAGTTTGATCTCTAAGGCAGATATGGAAGGAGTAGTGAGAGGTTGGAGGATAGGAAGGAACGGGATTAGGATGTCCCACTTACAGTTTGTTGATGGCCTAATAAACATGGAAAAGAGTTGTGTGGTGGGTGTGAATCTAGATGAGAGGACTATTGAGTCCATGGCTAAGGAGAGCACCTTTTGGCCCTTACAGTATTTAGGTCTACCTCTAGGAGCCAACCCTAAGGAGAGAACCTTTTGGGCTCCGGTTCTGGAAAAATTTGAGAAAAGGATAGCCTCGTGGAAAAGGAACTATATTTCTTTAGGGGGTAGAGTAACATTACTGAAAGCTTCCTTAGCAAATCTGTCGATTTATTACTTCTCTATGTTTAGGATTCTTGTTAGGGAGGCCAAGAAGTTGGAGAAATTAATGAAATTTTCTTTCGGAGCCAAGGGAGGAAAAAAAGGATCACTTAATAAAAGGGGGAATAGTGTGTAGGAGGAAAGAGGAGGGTGGGTTGGGACTGGGGAACTTAGTTTTGAAGAATAAAGCACGCCTAGGAAAATGGTTGTGGAGATGACCCTTAGAACAGGAGAGACTATGGCATGAGGTAATAGATAGTATACATTGCAGTTAGGGAAATGGATGGGATGATGGTGTATCGCGTCGAGCCATGTTGGCAACTCCTTGGAAAGCAACTCAGAGTATTCTCCCTTTTTTCCTCAACTGTATCAGGTATGATGTCATTTCTGGTAATTCTGTTTTGTTCTACGAAGACATCTGGGTGGACGATTCTGCCCTTAAGGACACTTTCCCTTCTCTCTATTCCCTTTCTCGCTACAAGGGTAAAGCAATCTCTCACTTTCTTCCAACATCTGTTTCTCCATCCTCTCTGAATTGGGACTTTGGGTTTCATGGGGGCTTGAGGGATCATGAACTCTCTTGTGTTTCAGACCTTTTGTCACTACGAAAGTGTTTTTTTGGACCCTTTAAAATCTGATGTGAGACTTTGGTCCCCTAATCCAAAAGGTTACTTCACGTGTGCCTCCTTCTTTAAGTCCCTTTGCTCTCCCTTGGGACAAGTGGGTTTCCCAGCTAGGGAGATTTGGTCTAAACCTGCACCTCTTAAAATTATTGTTTTCTATTGGGAGGTGTTCTATGTGAAAATCAGCACTTCAAACTTATTGCAGAAGAGAAGGCCTTCTATGTGTCTATCTCCTAATTGGTGTGTACTTTGCAAGGTTAATGGTGAGGATTGCTCTCACTCACTTTTAGCATGTTCTTTTTCTGATGCTATTTGGGGTTGGATCTTTTTCAGATCTTTGACCCTTCCTTCTTTGTGTGGCCCACAAAAATTGGTAAAACAATGTGGAGGTGCATTAGAGATGCTGCTTTGGGGAGAATTTGGGAAGAAAGAAATGCGAGGATTTTCCAAGAGAAGGAGAGAAATATTCAGAACGTAAAGGATTGTATTTTGACCAGGGCAATCCATTGGCTGAGATCATTGGATTCCTTTAAAATATATTCCTTTGATGACATTTAGAGGAACTGGATTGCTGTGGCTAATAGCAGTAACAGGAAGAACAAGGTACCAGCTGTGTGGGTGCCTCCTTCAGAAGGCTGGACAAAGCTGAATTTTGATGGTAGCAACCAAGGAAATCCGGGTCCATCAGGGATAGGTGGGGTGCTGGGAGATAAAGATAGTAATATATTAGCTTTATTCTCAGGCTCCGTGGGTATTGGAGACTCTATTAGAACTGAGCTTCTAGTGGCAGTACAAGGTATTCAGATTGCAGACCAGTTAGGAGTTCAGAATTTGCTTATTGAAGGAGACTCCAAAGTCGTGGGTTGGTTAAAAAATCCAGCTTCAGTTCTTTGGTGCTACAGGGATATTATGATGAAAGCTAATTGGTTTTCAAGGAACATGACTGTTAATTATCAGTGGGTGGGTAGAACAGCTAATACCATAGCGAATGGGTTAGCTAAGCAAGGGGTATCAAGGGACCATTTATTCTGGGCATCTCTGTAAATTTTAATTTCCTAGTCTGATGTAGTACTTTGTTGTTGTGGAGAGGTACCAGCTCGTGCCTCTCCTTTGAGCAGGCTGTATTGTAATTTCATTCTGATTATCATGAATAAATTATCAATCATTTATCAAAAAAAAATGTAAACATTTGAGACAGTATTTACATTTTTTATAATACTCTTTAGTTCTTATGATGTAAAAAGACAAAAAAAAAAACTTGAAATCATCTTTTCACATGTCAACCATCTTTTTTTCAATTTTTATGAAATTCCGTTGGGTGCATGGTTCAAAGTGTCGATACACAATTTGTGTATCGAATGTTTCAGTTCACCAAAACTATTATTTTTTTATGTTTTGCTCTGACGTTTTGACAGGCAACCTTTCATATCACGTATTAAAGTTTCAAAAACTTGAAATCTTATAAATGTTTATATTGCTTATCAAAAAAACAAATCTTATAAATGTTTATATTAGGCGTATTGGTGGCCCTAAAAACCAATATGATATGCCTTGTATCAGGTGTATTTGCACCATGATTGGGTGGTATAAATATCTCATAGATAGTAACCAGATTGACAGCTCTTTATGAGTTAGTGGACAGGAGACTAGGTCAATTCATTTGATTACTACAAACCAAATCAAATGGGAATAAAGAAGTCTCCCTCCCTCCCCCTCTCTATGAGTTGGTTACTACAAACCAACTCAAACCAGATTGACAGCTCTCTCTCTAATTCCCCCTATTGATTTTTTTAGGGGGAATTAGATAATCAGATCATAATAGCCTAATAGACTCACGAATCTGCTAAGTATAGTGTGGTATCTATATTTTAATACTTAAAGTTCAATCTACTTTTAAATCCACCCTGATCATCAGCTTTAAATCTCCTATGACCTTTAAGTGTCAAACATCGAGGCAGAGTGCAGCTCGAAGTCTGGCAATGAATGCTTCATATTCAGTGATGTTGTTGGTCATAGGGAAACCCTACCAGATATGCTTTTGGGCCCCTCTGGTGACATCAACACGATCCTAATGCCATTCCCTTTCAAATGCAGAACTCGTTCGAAGTATATGGTCCAGAAAGGATCCACTTGTCAATTCTTGGTGTAATACAAACTCATAAATGATTGGTGTCAGATTTTTTCACTGATAAGGTATGATTAGTCTCATCTGGGTACGAATTAGGAATTCCTCTTCCAACTCGTCCCGGAATGGGCGTTATGGCAAAGAACAAGAAGAAAACAAATGGATGTTAGGGTATCCGACCCACCCCGGCCCTAATAGGACCCATTCATCAAAACCCTATAGGGTTCAGGATTTTACAATAAAACCCTATAGGTTTGGGATGGGTTTGGATTTTGACCTTAGGGTACCCGGAACCCGAACCCAATTATACTTAACATGGGTACCTGACAGTCGACACAGGTACCCGCTCCCAATACTAGATTAAAAACCATTCCATATATATATCTAACTATCTATTAAAACCCTATAGGGTTTGGGATGGATTTGGGTTTTGACCATAGGGTACTCGGTACCCAAACCCAATTATAATTAACATGGGTACCCAACATAGGTACCCGCTCCTGATACCCGATTATAAACCCATCTATCTATCCCATTATAGGCATCTTTAGCACTAGCATAGCACACTATTTATTTTAAGTGATGTAAAATTGGGTGCAAGGTTCAAAGTATCAAAAAATGCAAAGAATATTGAAGATGCGATTAAAAGAAATCTGTTTGGATTTTGGATATGCTTTGGATATCTATAGATACAACGGAAAATTTAAGATACACAATGGAAATTCAAATATATATATATGAAATTTATATAATCTACAGCTCTAACAACTCTATACAAAAGAAAAATGTATTTTACTAGTCTATGACTTTATGTAAAGTCTAATTTCACCATAAAAATGGATGTATAAACCATAGGAATGTCTCAAGGAAACATAAATATACACATATATGCATAGCTTAACAAACTAATACAATAAATCTCATTAATGATCATGTAAAAGGTTACATAATTTAAAATAGACAAAGCTTAATAAATAATGGTGTTATGTGTAGTAGAAAAAGTACATTCTGCTAAGAAATTAGTAATCGAAGAAAAGCCTCTTAAATGGATAATTGAGATTACAGAGGCAAAAGCATACAGATATGGTTTGATTATGGGATTTATGGCTTGATACCTAGGTATTTGCAAATGAATAATTTTTTTGTACTTTAATGCGTATGGATATAATATGGTTGCTTATCAATGCTAGTTTAACAAGATATCATGAAATGGCCTAGTGGTTAAAATACTTATGTTTCAAGTAAGCAACCTAGGTTCATATCCTTATAATATTTCAATTTTATACAATATTGGTTTTAAATATACGTAAATGGAATTAATTGAATAAATTATGAGATGAAGATAATTAATGTAAGTGGTGTGTTAAATAAGGTAAGTTTTTTTAATCAGTAGAAAAATGATTTTATTAAAATTTTTTAAAGAAGAAATGATAAGTCAACTTTTTAGCCCATTTTGCTATTCCAAATTACAAGGATGCCCAAAACAGTCCTTGCCCCATAGCCCCTTGCTTAGCTAAGGTGTCAGCTAAACCATTTGCACTCCTAACCCATTTAAATTCAACCACTATTCCTTCTGCAATTGTTTCCACTTCCCTTAGAATATACTTTAGGGATCAAGGAATATTCCAATTGGATTTAGCCCAGGATATGACTCCTTGTGAATCTCCTTCCATCTCAATCATCCTAAATCCCAACTACTTAGCTAATCTGAGGCCTTGTAATAAAGCCAACAGCTCAGCCTTCAAAGAATTTCCGAAGCCAATTGGTCCTGAGAAGATAGCCAATATCCTCCTCTCTGAATTTCTAATAACCACCCACCCCCCACTATTCCAGCCACACCCGGGTTTCCAAGAGAGCATCCATCAAAATTTAGTTTTACCTTGTTGCCTTCAGGGGGTTTCCAATCCATCCTTGTTCTACCCTTTGGTTCTTGATGACTGTGCTACTTCAGTCCAGGCTCGAAAGAAATCAGTTACTAAGAAGGTTTTGAAAATATCCAAAGTCTTCACCCAGAACACTACCTTTATTTTTATACTGTCTATCACCTCTTCGAAACTTCGGCTCTTTTCCAAGAAGATTCTACTATTTCTCTCTAACCATACCACCCAGTAGATTGCTGCCTTAGTGGATGTCCAATGCACTTTCCCCCTTTTCTTTGGTTGCCTCGAGAAGTTAGGGTTGAAGAGACCTTCCACATCCTGAGGTGGGACCACCTGCAGCCAAAAAGAGAACAAAGAACTCCCAAATTCTCAGCACAAAAGGACAGGAGAAGTAAATGAGATAAAATCTCGTCATTACCCCTATAAAGGAAGCACAGGTGAGGAGAGAGGCAAACAAAAGGCCTTATTTTCTGCAGCAAGTCACAAGTATTTACCTTACCAAGAAAATTTTCCCAGCAGCAAGCTTGAATTTTGAGTAGGCTAGGCTTATTCCAGATTTCTTAAACTGGGAAGTCCACCCCTTGAGAACTTGATGGGATGAGGGATTTAAAGAAAGATGTGCAAGTAAAGAGGCCATCAATAGAGGTCGACCAAATTCTAGAATCCTCAAGGGAAGAGTCCAAAGACACCTGCTTTAAGGTTTCAAGTAGGAGAATCAAGGATGAACATTCATTTTCCCTTAACCCCCTTCTGAGCCCCAAATTCCAGTTTAAACCAGTTGTAGAGGGGGTTCCCAACCTGGAGATGTTCTCCTTTGAGATGAGAAATGGAAAAGAGTTCAGGGAACAGGTCTTTAAGTGGACTTGGCCCCAACCAAAGGTCCTCCCAAAAACAAATTTTGTCACCTCCCGGGGAATTGGGTAGACTTCACTAATTGCTTTCCACGGAGACAAAAAAGAGTGGGGAGCAAGTTTAACATCCCAGCCATTACCTTCCAGACCATGAATGCTTACTATAACCTTGTGCCACAACCTCTCTCCCACAACGATTTACCTAGCAAAGCCATGTTTTTTAGGATAATATTCCCTAAACCTAACCCCCCCCTTCTTCCTTAGGTTTCCTAACTTGTTCCCACTTTATCAACTTTTTTCTTCTCTCATTTCCCAAAGAAAGCCCCCTCATATACTTCTCTAACTGCCCTACAATCCTAGTTTGGGAACTTGGGACATGGAAGATGAAAGGAAATAAATAGGAAGGTTTGCTAGTGTAATTCTCAATAGAGTAATTTTCCACCCAACAAAATGTAATTCCTCTTCCACAAGGCTAATTTCCTAGAGAACCTTTCCATCATTGGTTTCAAAACTCATCACTTCTATGATTTCCACCCAATGGCAAACCTATGTAAACTATTGACCAATCTCTAATCTCACAACCTAGAACCTCAGCAAAATTCTGCATTTCCCTATCTTCCGTGTTGATTCCTATAATCCATAGTTGTCAAGGCGACGCCTAGTCGACTAAGCGGTTTTCCATGGTCGCCTTGCCCAAACGCCATTGGTTTTGCATACTAGGCCCACCCAGAGACTTAGGCAGGTGCCTTATACATCTACCAAACTATTTTTTAAATTTATTGTTTTGATATTTTTATTGGCAGTTTAATTCTTTTAAAATAGAACTGGTTACATGCTATCATTTTATTATTAAGACAATACATACTAATAAGTTTTCTTTTGTCTCAAGAGTTTTTGTTTGATTGGAGAGGGAGGAGAAACGAAGCCTTCAAGCTCCAGAGTTTGTTCTTTTTTTTGAAAAAACAGGGGCTCCGCCCCTATACTCCTTCCCCATGACTGTTCTCAGTTGACAGTCGGTCAACTCAGTTCTATTTTTTGCTTTTTTCTTTTGAAAAAACAGGGGCCCCACCCCAATACTCCTCTCCTCCCTTCCTCCATTCATTGTTCTCAGTTTTTAACAGTCGAACCCCACTCTTCTACTCTTCTTCAGTTCTTCTTCCCTTCTTTAATTATTCTTCTTCTTTTCTTCTTCTCATTGAATAAAATTAGTATGTTTTGTACTCTTTTATTTATTATCAGTTTTTTTTCAAATACTTTTATATATCATTAATATATGTGGCTGAACTAAAAGTCTGAAACTTGATTGTATGACTGAAATGAAAATCTGAGATTTGATTATATGGCTGAATTTTTTTATTTAATTTCTATTGGTATATTGCAATATTGCATTTGCTGATTAGCATTACTACTTGCTTGCTTACTTAGGAAATATACGAGTATTGCACTATTGAATGAAATCTGATTATATCATATAGCTGAAATTAGCTTGCTTCAAATTTTTATTTAATTTCTATTTCTAACTGAATAATTGAATTATTGATTAGATTAATTGATTTCTGATTTAACATTATTTATTTTTTTATGTACTTATCAAAAAAATTATTATTTGTTATTATTAATTTATTAATTATTGTCAATGCTGTTTGCCCTTGGTCTTAGTCTTTTTCTCTTAGAGTCTTACTCATATTTCTCACTATTTAATTTAGGAATAAAATAGATTAACTATTTTCTAGTTTAACATTTTTGTTTGTTTTCTAATTTGTTTTATTTGCTGATTGGGTTTTTTTTTTCAATAGAAAAAGAGAATGACAACTAAAGAGGGAAGTGGCAGTGTTAGGCGTAAGGCTCAACCAAAGGACCTTGCATGGCAATATGCATTTTGGCATGATTTGGAAGATAAAAATGCAATTTCATGCTCATTATGTGGTAAAGTTGTTAAAGGAGGAATAAAAAAGATAAAACAGCATTTGATTGGGGGATATGGGGATGTTACTAAATGTCTCAAAACTACTGCAAGTATTGCCAAGGAGATGCAAGAATATATGCAAAAGAATAAGAGGAAGAAACCATCGGATGATTTTACAATTAAAGATAACTGTGAGACATGGGAGCAGATTGTATCTAAAAGGAGTTCCAACAATCAAAGTAATCAACCCATAGAAGTAGGTGTCTCCATTTTAAGTGGAAAGAGCATTCCAACTTCAAATACCCCACCAAAAAAGAAGGAAAATGTCAGAGGACCTAAGGATAGTTTTGTGAGACCAAGTCTAAAAGAAGTTGTTGAAGCGAGGCATAAAGGACAATTGGTTCAAACAAGCATTGAAAGTCATTTGATGAAGGAAGAAAGGAAAAAAGTAAATGAATATGTAGCAAAGTGGTTTTATCAAGCTGGGATTCCTTTCAATATGGTGAAATTGATAAGTTTTGAAGTTATGGTTGAAGCAATTGCACAATTTGGGTCCGGATAAAAGCCTCCAAGTTACCATGAGTTACGAGAGCCACTCTTGAAAGGGGAGGTTGAGAAAACAAAGCAAATGTACAAGGAGTATGAGGCTTCTTGGAAGACTTATGGTTGTACCATCATGTCTAATGGATGGATGGAAAAAAGGCAAAGATCTTTGATCAATTTTTTGGTGAATTCTCCTGAAGGGACTTTTTTTCTAACATCAGCTGATGCATCAAATGAAGTCCATAATGCAACTTTTTTGTTTGAGTTGATTAATAAAGTTGTTGAGGAAATAGGGGGAGGAACATACAGTGCAAGTGGTCACTGATAACCACTCTACTTGTGTTGTTGTCGGTGATCTTTTAAGATTGAAGAGGAAGAATTTATTTTGGACTCCTTGTGTTGCTCATTGTCTAGACCTTATGTTGGAAGACATTAGAGAATTGAGGTCTACTAAAAGTTGTATTGCCAGGACAAGACAAGTAACTACTTTTATTTATAGGCATCCTCTTCTTGCACGCATGAGGGAAAAAACAAATGGAAGATATCTTGTATGATGTGCAGTTATAAGGTTTGCCACCTCTTTTCTAACTTAACAAAGTTTGTATACTTTCAAGGAGCCCTTGCGTGCTTTATTTGTTGGTGATGTGTGGAAAAAGAGTAAATGAGCTAACAAATCAAATGGACTAAAAGTATCAAGCACTGTGCTTTTTGTTGGGTTTTGGAAAAATGTAAGAATTGGACTAAAAGAAAATTGTGGAGGTTTTACAATTGGTTGATGGTGATGAGAAACCCGCAATGGGTTATTTTTACTAAGCAATGGAGTGACCAAGAGAGAAAATAAAAGAAAATTTTAGTGGAAAAGAAAGGGAGTATAAGCCCATTTTAGACATTTTTGATAGGTGTTGGACTACTATGATGCAACATCCATTGCACCTTGCTAGTATTTTTCTCAATCGAGCCATTTATTATAAGGCTAAAGCACAAGATGAAGCATCGGTTGGAAAGTTTGAAATGGGCTTTCTAGATTGCATTGAAAGAATGGTCAATGATATTGAAACTCAAAACAGGATCTCTCATCAATTGGAAGAGTATAAGCACACCTGTAGTGCTTTCTCTAAAGAATTGGCAATTAGGCAACATGAAACAAAGCAACCAAGTAAAATAACCTCTTTTCTTGAAACTTATATTTATATTTTATTCTTGTTATTTTAAATTTATATTGTCTTAATTCTTTTTTTTCTATTTTGTAGCTGATTGGTGGCATAGCTATGGACATTGCACCCCAGACCTTAGGCGTATTGCATTACGCATATTAGGTCTTACATGCGCTTCTTCTGCTTGTGAGCACAATTGGAGCACTTTTGAGCATGTAATTTCTAAGTAATGGACCTAATGGTTGGTTTTGTGAAAAAATTATTTATGAAAGTTAAAATACTTATTTTTATAGTTTTTCTTATTTTGTTGTGAATGTAGATTCATACAAAAAAAGAGGAATAGGCTTGACCAAAAGAGGCTCAATGATCTTGTATTTGTTCAATACAACCAATGCCTCCGAGAAAGATTTACAACGAGGCATGCAAATCCAAAGCAAATTGACCCTATCTGCTTTGAGGATGAAGATGAAACTAGTGAATGGTTGACTACTTGATTGGGAAAGATCCCTCAAATGACTTGGTCTATGAAGGGTGTGATTTTACATGGACTCAACTTGATGAAGAATTAGGGGCATCTGAAATCCTTTAAGGGTAAAATAGGCCAAGGAGAAGTGGACGTGGACATGGACATGGAAATGCAAGTGGGGGTGCAAGTAGAGGTACAGGTACAGGTGGAGGTGGAGGTGGTCATGGGAGAGGCAAGTCTGGAAGACAAGATAAAGGCAAAAATGTTGTTCAAGAAGAAGAAGACTTGATGTGGGACAAAGATATGGAAGATAATGAAGATAAAGAAGAAGATATTGAAGTTTAAGATGATCATGATGATGACGATGATAGTGATGATGACGAGGACGAAGATGTTGATTATGGTGCTAATGATGTTGGTGCATTCAATGGAGGTGTTGGTGGTTTTTACTTCTTAGACACTCCAATTAATTACAGAATAGAGAGTTTTCTTTAAAGATTGCCTATAACACATTTAAAGTTTTAAACTTCATATTTAATTTTTTGTGGATTTGTGGAAATGAATGATGATTTATACTTCATTATATGTTATTATGCTTTTTTATTTTTTAATGGTTTCATGACTTTCATCTTATTATTTCTTAATTGGCTACTTCCTAGTTCCTACATAAACTACCAGGCATCAACCAAGGTATGTATTTTAATCCTTAAAGGATTGATATTGCATTCTTATGAAATTTTTTATTTTTGTTGTAGTGCTTCTTCCATTTGTTAATGGCAAAATTGATATCCTACTGATTGATTAATTCTTTTAATTTGTTTTCTTATTGAAGGCAAAGTTGTAGAAAAAAGGATACTCAAAGTCAACACTCAATCATCCAAAAGGTATGGTTTTATGAAACTAAATTTTTAAATTATAAGTGTTTTTACTTTTTTAGTGTTGCCATGTTAGACTTATTACTCTCACTTCACTTGCTTGATTGCTTATTTTTTTGATCAGCCACTTGTTTGATTGCTTATTTCTTTTAATTCAAATGTTCAACTTTTATGTTTTCACATGAAAATTGCACTTATATGAAAGATTTTATTGATTATGCTTAGTGTAATGTGTAGTTAGTAAGTAAATATAACTTACAAAATAGTTTAGGTCCTTTAGGAAGTGTAAAAATCTATAAATTTTATATTTATAGATTCCTTCGCCTAGGCACCCCGCCTAGGCACCTAGGTGCCCTATGGTTGCCTAGCCTCGCCTATTCGTCTTGACAACTATGCTAAAATCCCACTTTTGCCCAAATTGATTTTCAAGTTTGTCAGTCCCACAACTTCATCAACCAACAACTTCAAATTTCTCATTGTTTCCACATCTACACCCTTACAGAAAAAACAAATGTATCATCAACTAATTGGAGGTGGGAGACTACCACTTGATTTCTTCCAGTTCTCCACCCCCAATTCAAACCCTGTAGGTTTACTTTTACCACCAATCTACTTAGAACCTCTACCAGTATAGTGAAAAGAAAAGGGGACAGTGGATCTCCTTGTCTTAAACCACATTTGGCTAGGAAGAAATCTTTTGCCACTCCATTAATAAGAATTGAGTAATGAACTAAGCTAACACACCCCTTGATCCACTTTCTCCACTTTGGCCCAAACTCGAATTTCTCTAGGGCTTCCAACAACACTTACCAAACCACTAGGTCATAGGCTTTCTCTAAATCCACCTTGCAAACCAGACATTTCTCTCTACTTTTCCTCTTTTCACCACGCATTCATTAGCCACCAAAATTTGATCAACAATCTATCTTCCACAAAAACCCCTTGAAAAGGAGAGATCACCGAGGAAGGACCATTTTCAACCTCTCAGACAAGACCTTTGAGATGATTTTATAAAAAATTCCAATTAGGCTTATTGGTCTATAGTCTTTTGGGGTTTTTGCCCCATTCTTTTTTGGGATCAAGGCAATAAAAGTGGCATTTACCCCAAGGGGGATCCCCCCCTTTGTGGAAAAATTCATTAAAGAAGAGATTTGTTTTCAAAAAATCCCAACATTCCTGGTAGAAAGCCCCATTGAATAACCATATGAGCCTAGGGCTTTTGATCTCTCCATCGAGAAAAATGATTCCTTAATCTCTTCCAATGAAAATCTCCTTTCCAATAATTGTGCTTGGTTCACTATCACTCTATTCTAATCCAAATCTGGTAGGCTTGTACTTCCACCGATTGGGCCTGCAAAAAGGCTTTAAAATGATTTACAAAGATCCTTATTATCTCCTAACCCTCCACCTCCACACTGTGAATGGTATTTTTCTTTCTTCTGCCATTTTCCAGAGATAATGGGTATTAATTAAGGTAATTAAATTTGGATTTTAAATTTGAAAAAGGATAACAATAATAGGATATGCCAAATAATAATCAAGTGGGACGAGTCGGGACGGGTTAAAAGGGTTTGGGAGGGAGTGGGTTTGGGCAATTGGGAGGAAAAGCTAAACGGGTTTGGGATCAAGGATACCTAAACAGGGCTTAGTCAAGTCAAGCAGCGAGCTCCGCTTTTAGAGTGAAGTGAGCCGCACTGGCCTATTACGTTTTTCAGCAGCAAGTATTGGGCGACGCCTACATGCGCTTGCATTCTAGATTGTGTGGCGCCTATGCACACAGTGAACTGTAATTGTGAAAAGACTGGAAAATCTGGCCAAATAAGGTGATGGTCCTATAGAGGAACAACAACAATCTTGTAGGAGGAGGAGGAGCTAATTCGGACRGAATCGAAGCGAGGAAATTCTGAGTTCATGCCACAATGATCTATATGCAAGGGGGCTGGGCTGGCTGCTCTGTTATATGCATAGTGATGTATAGTGCTGTATCTATATTTTGATACTTAAAAGTTCAAATCTACTTTTAAACCCATGCTCATGCCTCTTCTAGGACCTGCCTAGGGGATGCAGTGCCTAGTTGACTTTGTTAAATTTTTTAAATTGTTATTCTTCTTTCTTTAATCAATATTTGCAGGAAACTGTGGCTAACCTTTTGTGTTTACTTGATAATGTCTGCTTGGACTCTCCTAAGCAGGACAGTAGAGTTTGGTTTCCACATCCCAAATGTGTTTTTTCTTTCTTTTTTTTTTTTTTGGTCAGTAACTGAAAATCAAATTACAACAGAAGACCACAAACAACCAAATAAGAAGGAAAACCAAAACAAGAGACAAAGCTCAGAAACAAAATTACAAATTACAACTGCCCACCCGGCCCAGGGCATCCCCAAACTAGACTTTCCCTACCTACAACCTGCTCTTGCCAAAAAAGTCAGCCAGCCTATTGGAGCTTCTTGGTGTCCACCTGAATGAGGCATTCTTTATTTGGGAGGCACCTAAAGATTGAACTTGCCTTACTGATCAAAAAAAAAAGATTGAACTTGCCTTACTAAAGTCCTGACTTTCCAAGGAATCTGAACAGTTACTTTCTTTATTTGGGTGCAGGTGGACCTTGCCAACAAAGGTAAATCATTTCTTTGATCCTTCTACCTTTTTTATGGCCGAAGAAACAAGGAAGAACTATGTGGAGATGTATAAGAGTAGCTTCAGTTTGGACCATTAGGAAGAAAGAAATTCTAGAACTTTCCTAGAAAAGGAAATAAGTTTGGAAATGGTTAAAGAATACATTTTAACAAGAGAATCCATTGGTTAAAAACCTTGAATAATTTCTCATTGTTTTTTTCTTTTTTTTTTTTTGATAGACAATAATTTCTCATTGTTCTCCTTTGATGACTTTGGAGGAACTGGATTTAGGTGCAAGAGTTCCCTTAGGAAGGAAAAAGCAGTTATAGATTGGTAGCCCCATCCAGATGGTTTTGTAAAACTTAATTTTGTTGGAAGCAGTCAAGGCAATCCAGGCCCTTAAAGAGTTTGGGGGGGGGTATAAGGGATAAGGAAGGACATATCCTTGCCCTTTTCTCAGGACAAGTGGAAAAGGGGAACTCAACTAGAGCTAAACTGTTAGCAGCTTTGCAAGAATTGAAATCGCCAACGAGCTGAACATGGATAATTTGATGACTGAAGGTGATACTATAGTGGTAGTGAGGTAGTTAAGAGATTCAGAATCTATGACTTGGAGCTACATAAATGAAATTAGAAAATTCAAATGGCTAACAAGAAACATGATTTTGAGAATAAATTGGGTGAGGACTGCTAATGCATTAATGAATACCTTAGCTAAGCAAGGGGTCAATAGGGATATGTTGTATTGGGCTCATTTGTAAGCTGATTTTGTTATTATTATGAGGGGAGAGGTCGCATCTCATGTCTCTCCCAGTGATGTTTGTACAGGATAATATTTTGATTAATAAATCTCATTTTATCTATCAAAAAAAAATCATTTCCATGAAGCTAATTCACAAGTGTTTCTTAATTATGCACAAAACAGAGTTTCCTTCAAGGCTTCAACCATAGACTCTTGTTAAAATGGAAAACTTAATCCAAGAACATGATTTCTCATCACAGGTTGCCATTATAAAATGGCAGTAAAAGATACATTTCACAGAAACCACATACATAACATACATGCACAATTCTACCTTGAGTAGAAGCATGTTCAACATCTTTCTCCATTTTCCCCACACGATGAATAGCAGCCTTACATTTGTTCAAAGCAGTGTCTTCTTTGAAATGTTCATCATGTACAGATTGAAATGCAGTAACTATTTTTTCAGGCATACCTCCAACAGCCAATTTCTGTATTCAGGAAGGCCACACATTAGATACATCAAACTTTCCCAATTGAAAACAAACAAAATAAAGATGTCAATTAAAAATCAAAACAAAATATATGTTGATTAAATGAAAATGCAAAAACAAGTAAATTATAAGAAATCAAATTCAGAGAAAATTCTTACTATTCTGACTGAGTGGGCATCCTTCCTCACTATCTTGATGGGATTCGAGCTTTTTCCATTGTTGTCAAATAGAGGAGGGTTTTTACCCAACATTTCATCTTTAAGATTTCGACCACGAGATCCAAAAACTTTCCTTTCTTCCCATATGTCTACCTGGAATTTTGGCCCAACAAATAAGTTTAACTAGCATACAAATCTAATAATGCATTCCATCTGTTAAATTGAAAAGTAAGATTCACAAGCCTAGTACCACGCCTTGTTCAAAGCATGTTTCTGTTTACTAGATAGTAACTAGTAAGGCAAAACATATCAAATAGAAAAAAGAATATACAATTCATGAATGTACCCACCCCACAACAAAATGGGGTAGCTAAGAGAAAGAATTGTCACATTTTGGAAACTGTTCGATCCCTTATGCACCATATGAATGTACCCAAACCTTTTTGGAGTGATGTTGCGCTTACATCTTGCTTTCTAATTAACCGGATGCCCACGTCCATCCTTGATGATCATTCTCCTTTCACCACTTTGTTTCCTACCTTGTCTCCGTTTCCCCTTTCTCCTCAGGTTTTTGGGTGTGTCTGTTTTGTTCATAATCTAGGATTGGGAAGGGACAAGTTAGATGTCCGATCCATTAAGTGTATCTTCCTTGGCTATTCCCGGACTCAGAAAGGGTATAAGTGTTATAATCCTAGTTCTCGGCGTTCCTTTGTGTGTGTTGATGTTACTTTCTTTGAGTCCGCTCCGTTTTTCTCGGGGTCAGGTGATATTTCTTCTTCCCCACCTCCTCCTCCTCTTCCAGTTCTAGTTGCGGATCCCATTCCACTGGTTCCAGTTGTGACCAAGTCTTTGCCTCCGGTGCCACCTCTCGTTGAACCGCCACCTATTCGTCAAGTGTATACACATCGCCAACATGTACCAACTCCTCCAGCTCCATCATCGTCGACAGGTCCAGCAATTGTTCCCACACCAGCCCCAACCCCAGTTTCTGAACTTGATCTTCCCGTTGTCTTGCGGAAAGGTAAACACAGTTGCACCCTTCATCCTATTTCTAATTATGTTTCTCTCACTCACCTTTCTGCTTCCCATCGCTAGTTTATCTCCTCATTATCCTCTATTGTTGTTCCTACGGATGTCTAGGAAGCTCTTGCCTCTCCAGGGTGGCGCCATGCAATGGAAGAACTCTCTACTCTAGCTCATAATCATACATGGGACCTCACCACACTTCCTCCTGGTAAGCAGGTTGTTGATTGTAAGTGGGTATACATTGTTAGGTATTTACCTGATGGTAGTGTAGAGCGGTTAAAAATTAGACTGGTTGCCAAAGGGCACTCCCAAACATATGGTATTGACTACACGGAGACCTTCTCTCTGGTTGCTAAGATTGGTTCAGTTCATGTTGTGATAGCTCTAGCTGCTATGTATGATTGGCCTCTCTTTCAGCTTGACATCAAGAATGCTTTCTTACATGGTGATCTACTTGAGAAAGTCTATATGGAGCAACCACTGGGGTTTGTTGCTCAGGAGGAGGATGGTAAGGTGTGCAGACTAAAGAAGGCCATTTATGGACTTAAACAGTCTCCCCGTGCGTGGTTTGGTAGGTTCAATAAGGTGGTAAAGAAGTTTGGTATGAAACAATGCCAGGTTGATCAATCAGTCTTCAGTCATGACTCTCAGGCTGGAAAGGTCCTATTGGTGGTATATGTAGATGATATTGTCAGTACTGGGAATGATAGATTGGGAATTGATAGGTTGAAGATCTTTCTGTAGGAACACTTTCAGACAAAGGACCTTGGTAAACTAAAGTATTTCTTGGGGATAGAAGTAGCAAGGTCTAAGCATGGTATTATTTTGTGCCGGAGGAAATATATTCTTGATTTATTGGAAGAAATGGGATTGTTAGGCACCAAACTAGATGAAACACCTATGGAATCAAATACTAAGTTAAGCAATGATATGGGTGAAGAATTTGAAGATCCTGGAAGGTACAGGCGGTTGGTGGGTTAAACTACCTAACCATTACTGGGCCAGATATTTCATTTGTGGTTAGTGTGGTAAGTCAGTTCATGCAGAAACCTTGGGTTCCACATTGGGATGCAAGTCTAAGGATTGTAAGGTATTTAAAGAGGGCTCCGGGAAGTGGCTTGATATATAGAAGTGGAGGAAAACTTGAAATAGAAGGATATACTGATGCTGATTGGGTTGGTTCTATATCTGACAAGAGATCCACTACAGGCTATTATACTTTCCTTGGGGGTAATCTGGTGACATGGAAAAGTAAGAAACAGACAATTGTGGCAAGAACCAGTGCAGAGGCAGAATATAGATCTATGGCACATACTACTTGTGAATTAGTGTGGCTGAGAAATCTTTTACAAGAGATTGATATCAAAAAAAAAAAAAAATCTTCTACAAGAGATGGGATATCTATTGACACTCCAATGAAGCTCTATTGTGACAATCAAGTTGCAATCCATATCTCTTCTAATCCAGTGTTTCATGAGAGAACCAAGCATTAGAAGTTGATTGTCACTTTGTGAGAGAGAAGGTGCTGAGTGGAGTGATAGATACTGCATATGTTAACACAGGAAACCAATGGGCAGACCTGTTCACCAAAGGGTTGAGTCGGGGGAGAGTGGACTACATATGTAACAAGATGGGACTATATAATATATACTCACCAGCTTGAAGGGGAGTGTTAATGTCGATTGTGTAGGGGTATTTTAGTCTTTATATTTATGTTTAAGTTGTTGATGTGTAATGTTCTATTAGTAGTTGTGTCCCTTACTTAAGTAGGGACAAAGGAATCTTTTTGTTCTTGAATAGAAACATATAAATTAAACCTGGCCGACTAGAGAGATGTATTATTCTCTCTTGTTCGAACTAGAATTCTCCTCTATTTTCTTATCTTCTCATCTTTCTTACTTCTACAGTCCTTATTCTAACAGAATTCAAGAGCAGATTAGATTATAATAGCATATTTCTATTTCCTAGATAGTAACTAGTAAGGCAAAAAGTATCAAATAGAAAAAAGAACATACAATTCACAAACAGGTTTTGTGGCCCAAGCAATAGACTGGAACACACATTCCATCTGTTAAATTGAAAAGTAAGAATCACAAGCCTAGTACCACTCATTGTTCAAAGCATGTTTCTGTTTCCTAGATAGTAACTAGTAAGGCAAAAAGTATCAAATAGAAAAAAGAATATACAATTCATAGACAGGCTTTGTGGCCCAAGCAATAGACTGGAGAAAAAAAAAAAGATATGGAGAAACAACTGGCAAAACAAAAAGGAACCACACCCTGCCAACCCCCATGCTCCATACAAGTTGCATACAATCATCAATAAAGGCATCTCCTTACCGAACAAACTAACCAGAACAACTCCCACCCATCAATCAACTCGCTCCTTGGAAAGAAAAAGAAAGTTAAATTACATTGACCCCCAATGTACATTAGGGGGTCTGACAGTCCCCTGTACTATTCTTTGCAACACTCAGCTACTTATACCTTCTTATCACAACAAATAACCCCTTCCATCACTATTCTGTCAAAGGAGTTAACAGTATTACCCATTTGCATCTCATGTGCATTTTCGGATGTTTTTAAAATCTTAAAATGCCCTTATATTACATTAGAGAAAAATTTTTCTTTTTACCCATTTCATATTACTGAAAGAGATATTTCTAATAAAGATTTTCTAACTAAAGATCTAGACCATTTGACTCATGCTCAAGATCAATCAACTGATATTGAAAATCTGAGTGATGATGTTAATGCGTAATCTAGGCCATAGAAGTGGTATAGTAAATGACATCAAACAATCAAATTTTCAAAAAATACAAGCCATGTAAATGGTGTAGAAAATTAACCCAAGGATTCAGGCTAACAAAGTGGTCTATTAGGATCAGTGATTCAGTGCACTAACCTCAAACCATCCAAATGATCTACTAAGGTTCAGCAACTCTAGGGCATCGTAAATGTACCAGATCAACACAAAAATATAGGCTATCAAAATGTCTCCTAAGAGCTAAGAATTAATCTAGGCCATCCAAGCGATATACCAAGATTTCAACTACACTTGGCCATTCAAGCAACGCACCAAATTTTCTATAAAAAAATCTGTCAAATAAAATGATATACCAAGCAACACCCAAAAGCTGGGTCATCAAAATGACACCCCACGATCAATCAACTAATCCCAACCATCCAAATGTTGATAGATAGATAAATAATGATGTACAAAGTAACCCAAACATCTGCACCGTCAAAAAGGTCAGCCAACTAATCATATATTCCATGGTTAACAATTTTGATATCAACGGACATTTCACCAAGCAGAGATGGGGGAATTTTGAGGATATTTCACTAATTTCTCTGCCCTCTCACAAAGATTTACTAAAAAAAAATCATTTTCTGAGTCAATTCTTGGACGTTAGCTACAAAGCAGTTCAGAGGCATCTTGTTAGAAGATTTAGAGAGAAACCTAGGGCAGGTTATGGGTCCTTCAAATGGCTACTGCTAACAATGTTAACCTGGGCCCAAGAGCCCCTTTGGAGAACATTCTTCAGTTTGATGGCAGTTGTGTTTGTGTTAGTCAGTCTGTCAAGTCACAGGGGTCACGCAAATGATTCTAATAGATCAACCCAATAATTTATTATACAATAAAAACAAGAACAGCCTCGTGTTTGAAAAAAAATTCAAGCTTGCTCAAAGTGGTAATCATGTCCATTAGGTGGGCAATAACATTGCAGCAATATTTTGTCAATCGCAGCAATATTTTGTGTTGGTACCCATGGGAATGGAAATGGAAATGTGTCGTGGAAATATCAGGAAATATTTGGACATTTGAAATCACGATTGTTAAAAGAAGTACAATTGCGCATTTAAGGCTCAAAAAACCATAGCAAATAATTGTATAAATCATATAAGAGAAGATTAAGACACTTACATAGGTACCTTGCTCTCTCTTTTAGCCTTTTAGCCATCTTCTCTTCATTATTTGTGTCATTTACTTGCCATTTTGACCTTTGTCTTTATGCATTTTAATTGGATTGAGAATCCACTTTTTTTATTTATAGTCATTTGCCTTTTTTTATTTTTCTTTTGAAGTATGATAACTTAATATGTGAATCATATCAAAGTAGTAAGCCAATTATCAAATCACTAAATCCCTATTTGTTCTTTTAGAAAAATGATTTTCAGAAAACTATGATATTTTTAATGAAATATCAAAAAGTTTCTAATAATATTATAAAACGTAAAACCTTAAATGTATTAGTCTATCAGTGAAATCTGAAACAATGCCAACATATTGGAAAAAGATCAAAGATATTAGGAATAAAAGATTCTTGGAAAATTTCATATCGCCACCTAGAAAAATGGAGAAACTTCACCAAATCTTGCAGATATTGCAAATCATGATCATATACATCCAAAGTATGCACCAAGCTTTCAACTAATTTATCCCATCCAGATGAGGAACCAAATCAATACATCTAGACATTAAAGCAGTCTCCTAAGATTAATAGATCCATCTCAACCACCCAAATAACACCAAGAATTCAATCAGTCTAGGGTGTCCAAATAATGTACCAAATCAACCCAAAAAATCAAGGCCACCAAAGTGATCTCCTGGAGAAATTGTTTGGTCTCACCCACCCAAGTGAAGTACCAAATTAAATTAAAGATCTGGCTTGCCAAAGTGGAAGACAAAAATAAATCAATAGATTTGAGCCATCTAAATAACCCCACTGGTGTTGTCATACACTGCCAGTCCCAAGCTTGGATAAAGGAGCGCTGTGATTGTGACAGGTTGGCAGACAGCATTTACAACTTTTGCTGAACTCTTAGCAAACCAGGATTTATGTAGCTGATCCCATATGGTTGGAACAAGGCTTAGATGATGATGATGATGATTTGAGTCATCTAAATGGCGTATCAGAGTTTTCCTTTGTAAGAATATATGATGCCTTTCATTAACCAACATCAAACATTACCCAGTCTCCATTTTTTCCTTTAAAAGCATACAAAAGTCATAAGGGAAATTATGTAATTCCATAATTACTTTTAACACAATCACAGAGTTTGAAATTTTACAAAAATACAAGGGGCTAAGTGTCACAAAAAATAAATAAAATAAAATATAGGCAGCTAAGTATCACAACCCCAAAATACAAGGGGATTCCCGATAATTTACCCAAAAATGAAAAGCATAATTGGACCAAAAGCATATCAACACCCTAATCCCAACCCAAAAGACTATAACTTCCAACACCACTTATTTACAGCATATGTTATTACATGCAGCTTAGGGTTGCATTAGAATCATTGTCCTAATAATGACATTCTCAAATTATATATAAATTCAAGGAACACATTTGAGATGAGTGTTCTGTGGACTCTCTTAAATGGACATGTTCATGCCAGACATATATTTAAGTCCAAGACTCCGTAGATTTCTTTTTTTTTTGTGTTGATCAGTAACTCAGAAAAAAGAGTAATTCATTAGATATTAAAAGAGGGCAATACAACAAGGAGTTGTGAAAAAAACAGAAAACCTAAAACAATCAAAAACCACCCAAAAGATTACAATAGTGCCCAATACATAAGCTGTCCCTAAACCCCTTGCTTGGCTAGGCCATCTGCCGAACTATTTGCAGATCTTCTAACCCAATTAATTTGAATAATCATATCTTCCAAGAGCCATTTGAAGCATCTGAAATCATTCCTTAGGTGCCAAATCACCCCTCCCCCCTTTTGCAACCATCCCACAACTACTTTCAAGTCAACTTCATTGATCAATTTCCAATGCCCATTTCATTGCACTTTCAACCCCAAAAACTACTGCTAAGAATTCTGCTATAACTGCATCAACTTGATCAATTGGGCCTGAATACAGTGCATGCATATTACCTTGCTCATCCCTAATTACCCTCAATTCCTGAGAGAGCCGGATGACCCACACTACTGCCATCAAAATTCAACTTCATCTAGCCACTAGTTGGGGGTGACCAATCCACATTGAATTTTTGTCTTCTAGAGGAAGACCCAGCTATTGCTCCCCAAAATCTGAAGAAGCCTTCTACATTAAAGTCCGTTAAGA
This sequence comes from Nelumbo nucifera, assembly GCF_000365185.1. The sequence continues at coordinate 479,057 of NW_010729143.1, read as the reverse complement.
GTTTCAAGGTCATACCCAAATATGCCACTCTTATGGTTATGAATTGAAAATGGAGCAATGCATGCAATGTTCGCAGGGCTGGTAGGTGAAGGAAACTCAATGAGGGCAGAGTTGATGACTGCACCATGGGATAAAGAAGGCTATGAAAATAGGGGTGGAAATTTTGAAATTGAAGGAGATTCATAAGTGGTAATAAGCTGGCTGTTGAGGAAGGGTAAGACATTCTGGGTCTACAAGAATGAAATAAAGAAATTCAAGTGGTTCACAATGAATATGCAAGTAACTATACAATGGCTGCAGTCTTCAGCAAATACTTTGGCTGATCATCTTGCAAAACAACCGGATAGTAGAAATAACTTTTTTAAAATTTATTAGGAAAAGAGCAAGCAAGATACAAATGCAGGTGACGATCAATCACCTTGAAGAAGCAAAAAATTACAAAACCTTCCCACCCCCCAAATTCCAAAAAACAAGAAGAAACCTTCACAAGAGAGCCTTTCCTTACAAAACAAGAGCGAGAAAAATAAAATGGCCAAAACAACAACCTTCCAACCTGAAAGCCATCCAACAGCCAGCAAAAACCTTAACCTCAAGTTTTAGAACCCCTACCACCCCAACTAAAACCACACCTTAAACAAAAGCCCCCCACCTCACTGCCAAAAGAAAACTGATTAATTTTTCTCACCCTTTCCACCTCCATAAAAACTTTTCTAGAAAAGTCTTCTCCTCCCAAAAAGTGGAAGTCCAGAATTTTGCTAACCTGCACTTCTGTCTCAACAACTTTAACCAGATCCAATATTTTCTTAACTAGCTTCATTTGATCTAAACAGTTGTTCATCCTCTCCCTCGCCTACCTCTGAAATGATGTAATGGGGAAGATTATAAGCTGTATAGCTTCCCTTTGTGATGCACATTCTTACTTTAATTAATTAATATAAGTTTTCAGTTGCTCATCAAAATAAAATTATATCACTACTAATTTTAGCCCATCAAATATCTAATTTGTAGGACTTTCTCCTTTCATCCTACATTATTTTGTCAGAAACAAATATGTCTAAGATGGCAAAGCTAACTACATTTTTTAATTTTCAATACACAACTAAGGAGCTACACAAAAAGGTTATATACAAGTCTGTGCAACTATTGAGAATTGGAAGCAAGAGTGTTTGCAACCCTTGTCGACCCAGTCGGTCAGTCCAACCTATTTTTTAATGGTTCAAGGAAAATAAATTAATTACATTATACTATTGAGAATTGGAAGCAAGAGACAGATTGCCACAACACAAAGAATGACAGAGAGGGAATCTGGAGGGATTCAGCTTTAAAGAATGACAGAGAGATCTAGAAGAATCCATTGATCAAGAGAGAGAATACTGGCAGTAGTGGCAGTGGTGGTAGTGTCCCTCCTCTTCCTCCTTTCTCTCAATTAGCTTCTATAAAGGCTCAGATAAAATGATACAGAGGCTAGACCCCGCATTGGTGGAGCCTTGTTCACTAGGCCGCCCTTTTTTAGTTGAACCAGTGAGCTGTCACCCAGTCAGAAAACCAGATTCACCTCCAGGTCAGGTTTTAAAACATTGATGTATTCAGTCATATCCACACCCAAGACTCATTATGCAACTAAGAAATTTTACACACATACAGTAGTCATTTGAAAACTCCAATGGAAGGAAAATAAAATGATCAGAATAACTACAAATGGTACAATTACTCTTGTCCTCTTTATACACAATTATACATTACAATCCAAAGAAAAATGAATTACACCCCTGCCAATGACAAAAATACTTACCAGCCTAGACACAGCTTTTTTCCCATAGTCATCACCATTCTCATAAACATCCTTGAGAGCAGCAGGAAGGACTTTCCAGAATTCATTCACAAACTCACTTCCTTTTCTTCTACTATTCTGTAGGATATCGTTTGCCAAATACAGAAAAGAAACACGTTGCTCTTTTTGAGCAGACTTGAAAAATTTATCCCATGTCTCAACAACCTGTTTGGCTTTCTTCCGGTGAAAAATACACCAATGTGATAATGCTGGTGTAATGTTAAGAAAAAGGCATACAACAAAATACACCTTGTGGTGCAATGTTAAGAAAAATGAATTCAACAAAACACACCTTGTATCAAAGAGCGATTCAGAAAAAGCAGACATATAATACCTCAAAACTGCTTTATCAAACCCAGGCATTTTGAAAACATGACAATTGTTTAAAGAAAAGTTACTAAAAGGCCACTACCCAATCTTGGTCCCAGCTATCTAGGGGTCTTGGGAGGGGTAGACTGGATATGGTTCTAACCTTTCAACAATAAACAATAAACAACTATACACAAGCAAACAAATAAAAGCAATAGGTAGCAACAGGCAGCCGAGACATATAATGACTGGAAGATAAATAAATCAAGTTTCACATTTAAATATACTAGGATTGTTGGTTGGGTTATTTGGTGAAGGAGTACAAAATAACTACAAAAATTCTACAATAGCAATATGGTTGAGGACCCAAAAGGTGCCATGTATACCTCTTGCAGGATTCCACTTAGAAACTACCAAGATTCCCAGAAAAGGAAACCAACTAAATAGAAATTTCGAACATAGAAACTCTTATAAAAAGTGGTTGCCTAATAGTTTCCTAAATAACATAGAAAGCTGCTAAACTATGCAACTACTAACAGAAACCTTCTAGTCGGCATAAAAGGAAACAATTGTAAAGAAAATGTCAGCTTCCAAAGTTTTCTGTAGCTATTGATTCTTCCTCCTTTCATATGCTTTCGCAATTTTGGAATGCTCAAATTTCTCAGAAACCGTTATTCTGAATCTTCTACCGTTGTGGAAGGTTGAACTACATCACCACCCCAAAAGACTCCTGTACTTACACTACTCTAGCTGCTTTCATAGAAGAACCCCCACACTATCCTACAACTACTCCCAAAACATAATTTAAATCAACTGAAAATAGTGTAAATCCTGATTCTAAACTCAGGAATTCTATCATAAACAGACTGCAATAGCATACAATGTAATCCTCTAAGTATCCATAGCTTGTTTAACCATTAGTACATCGGAGGCTGGATGAAACCAACATCTCATTCAGTAAATCATAATACTAATTATATCCCTTTGGGAAGGCTTCAATTATCCTAGAAGTACAATAACACAATACCTTTCTATCTCGAAACTTGGACCTGTAAGAAATGAAATAAGCCCTTTTGAAGCAAGTAAACTTTTCAATGGAAAACTGAGGAAGAACATAGATGTTATATTGACTCAACAAGAGAAAATAGCCATGAGCATTGCCCTTAACAAGAAAAAAAATACAGATCTTCAGCATTCAATTTTAACCTGCATAAGATGAGAGTAAAAATTCAAAAAACATGTGGACTAAAAATGCATTTTTTTTATCAGTAACGGCAGAATTTATTAAGAATAAGAAACTTTAATTACAAAAGAGGGGGGAGGTAAACTTTCTTAACTCCCCCATTAGAGCAAAACAAAGGATACAAAATTAGAAATGAACTCAAAAGAAAGATCCCCTATTCACCCCTTGCTTGGCTAACCCATCAGCAAGTGAGTTAGCAGTTCTCTTTACCCAACTGTGTTTCACCTCAATGTCCCTAGTCAGCCACTTAAAACTTTTTCTTTTCATACTAAAAATGCAATTATATGTGCAATTTATATGCATCTGGCATAAATAGCTCATTTAAAAGTTTAAAATATTAATAAGATATTATGTAGGGAATGGTAAAATATGAAGTGGCTAGAGGAATAAATGCACATGTAAAACTGCAATGATATGTGCAGTAGTTTTTTTTTTATTTGTGGTTAACCAGTAACTTCCATTTCCTCAGTTCCACTACCAGCATATTAAATTTTAGAGAATGATTTCTTCAACAATATCTAACTACATCAGAGTTGGAATTTTACTCTAATTAAAGAGAACATCCACAAATGGAACTAACAACTCTCGTAAAGTCCACTGTGGCTCTAAATAAAATAAAAAATCTTGCTATGAATAAAGGATACTTTCAATGCTTTGTTGTGAATTGTTGAGTTTAGAAAGCTTCTCAGCCAATATCTGTCCATCAAATGCGTCATTCATCCTGCCTTGCAAAAAGTCTTCATGCAAAGCAATGGCTGTTGCAACATTGTTAATTGGAAACACATTAGTGTCCAGGATCTATAGAAACAATTCTGAAATTAAATGGAAAACCATAGACATCAAAATTTTGTATTCAAACCATCAAACACAATGTAACTACTGATATACAAAAAAACATAGTCCAAGACCTGAAGAACACAATCTCTTGTTCAAATGGTAAAAACAGTATAAAAATATGATATCCATAGATCAAAGGTGGGGAAGGAGGAACTCTCAAACTCCCCTATGAGAAAATTGATGGCTGCAAAGATAACTTGGTAAGGAAAAGATTCCCAAGGAGTAAATATGGTGTGAATTTAAGGTGCAAGATCCCATCATAAAGGGTGTTAAAGTAGTTTTATTGTTTTTCCTATTGTTTCTACTATTGCTTGTCAACTGTTAGTGTCAACAGTTGACCAGTATTGTTAACAATCAACCAGTTGTAACTTTTTACAGTAATGAATAGAAGTATATAAAGGGTCGGCTGTCAAGAGAGATAGATCATTCTCTTGACTTCTCCTCCCTTTCTTCCTATCTCTTCTCTCCTTTTCTCCCAATTCCTTTCCTTACATGTTGAACATGGTATCAGAACCAATTGCTCATTAAAACAGTTGACTGCTACTGTTAACAGTCAACTGCTACTGCTAACAGTCGACTGCTATTAACACCCTTCACTGTGAGCTAGAAAGTAGAAAACGTCCTCTACTATTTATAGGTGGAAGAAGGAGCCAAGAAGGACTGATTGCCCCACTGGAAAAGAGGGCTTTGAAGATGTCATAGGTGCAGCTGTGTTTAGTCTTCAATGTGGTGGAGTGAGTAGTAGATTGTGGTGTGTTGGTGGACTATTGGTAAGTGTGTGAAGCTCCCTTTGTGTTCAAGAAAAGAGTAGTGATCCTTTTTTTCACTTTCCCATGGCCTCATCAAGTGACAATCCTAAACCAGCAGTGGGGGTGCAATCAAACCTAATGAATTCACAGTTGACCACAGTAAAACTCAATGGTACCAACTATAGACCATGGGCTAAGTCAGTTGAGGTATCTCTTATTGGAAGAGGTAAGTTGAAGTACATTAAGGAGAGTCCGTTGAAGAATGGACCAGAAGGATATAATGAATGGCTACAAGAGAATGACCAACCCTAAATCATGACTTATGGAATGGAATAACATGGAGAACCACATCAGCATGAATCTTATGTTCCTTGATACAGCTAAGGAGATTTGGGACCATGCTAAGCAATTATACTCTAGGCAAGATAATGTCACAAGAATATATCAGCCATACCAGGATTATTTTTCTCTCCAACAAGGGGATAAAAGTGTTGAGTATTATGCTTCATTGAAGAACTTGAGATATGAGCTTAATGTCTATCAGCCCCTGTCCATTGACTTGAAGGTGCAACAAGAACAGAGGGAGCACCTTGATGTAGCAAGATTTCTATCAGGTTTGAGGTCTACGTTTGAACCAGTGAGGGCTCAAATTTTGGGCAATAGTGACCTCCCCTCCTTATCTTAGGTTTTCTCCTATATAAGGAGAGCTTCAACTTCTCATGGCAACCATGTTCCTACCTACCTCAGAGGGTAAAATTAATAAACAAAGCACTTCTAGAGAAATGGCTGTGGAGGCTTGGGCAAGGGAGAGAGAGGGAGGCTCTATGGACGAGGGTGGTGGGTGGGACATATGGTGTGATAAGATTCAGGTGGGAATCAAGGGAAGTAAGAAGTTCCTATGGGGTGAGTGTTAGGAAAGGAATCATGAACTTCAATCAAGAATTCAGAAATTTAGTCAAGTTCAAAGTGGTGGAAGGCTCTAGAGTGAGGTTTTGGAAAGATGAGTGGCTTGAGATAGGGAAGTTAAGTGAGGTGTGCCCAAGATTATACAAGTTAACAGAACAAGTTTCAATAGCCCAATGCTTTGAGTGGAGGGGAGCAACTGATCTGGAATCCAAAATTCAGAAGGCCTCTATTAGACCAAGAAGCGGAAGAGTGTATTATGCTTCTGGAAAAAATAGAAGGAACCAGCATTTCTAGATATACAAAAGATAGTCTCTGATAGAAAGAATGTAAGGAAGGCATATTCACAGTTAAGTCAATATACAAAGCACTAGTAAGAGAAGAAATGAGTGCAGACCAGATAAAAGGAGTATGGGGTAACCCAGTTCCCCAAGGGTTGAAGCTTTCGCCTGGCTGGTGGCACATGACAGCATTCTCACCTCTGATCACCTGAAATCTAGGGGATTTCATCTGACCAGCTGGTAGTATTTATGTAATCAGGAGGAAGAAACAGTCCTCCATTTGTTCTTCTCATGCAGCATAGCAAGCTTCATTTGGAAGTTCTTTTCCTACCTATTTGGGATGAGCGCCTTCCAACCAATAAATCCAGTAGAGATTTTCTCATTGTGGCCAAAGCTCAGAGGCAGTAAGAAAGCCAGGATTATTTGGAGTTGTGTCCCATTGGCAGTATGTTGGTCTATTTGGAGGGAGAGAAACAGAAGAGTTTTTGAGAACAGGTCAAAAAGTATAGAATACATGGTAGCTGCAGTAAGCAATCTGATCTCAGAATGGGTCCTCAGTCTCCAAAGCTGATTTGCTGGAGAACTTTTGGAATACCCTTGACTTACAGCCTTGTAATGAAGAATCCTTTTCAATTTGAAGTCTTGAGAATGTATCTGGTGTGTCATCTAGACAACCAATGGTGTTAGGATGTAACCCTTTTTCTGTTTTAATGAAATTTCTTATTGATTCTTCGAAAAAAAAAAAAAACGTTCCTACCTCAGAGAGATCAATCTTAGTAATTTCCAGAGGTTTTGCAGGCTGAGGAATTAGGGGGCTAGGGGCCAAAATAGAGGTGCTACAAGAGGTACTGATCATGGGCCTAGAGGTAGTCGTAGTGGGGAAAGAGAAGTAGGAGGTATAAGGGGTGGTGGGCATGGATCTGTTCGTGAATGCTCACATTGTGGTAAAGAAGGTTACACAATTAACTTCTGCTATGACTTATATGGCCCAATATCCACTTGTGCTAGAGGTGGGGTGGTGCTAGAGGTGGTGGTGGACGTGGATCTGTTCGTGAATGCTCAAATGTCTGCTCTCAGTATTGACAAGGACAAACAGACAACCTCCACCACACGAGAAGAATATGAGAGGCTTTGCCAATCTACTTCTGGTACCACCACTGCCACCCTTGCAAAATTAGATACAGCTTGCCTTGCCTCCAATTCAGACCATATGACTGGCTCCTCAGACTTGTTTGTGCCTATGTCTCCACCCTCCACATCCCAGACCGTTACTTTTGGCTAACGGCTCTTCTTCCTCCATTACTGGTAATGGTAATGTGTCTCTTGGTTCTGACCTTAGTTTACACTTTGTCTTCTATATACCTAAGTTTCTCTTTGGTCTCTTATCTAATAGTAAACTTACACAAGCTCTTCATTGCTCAGTTACTTTCTACCCCTCTTATTGTGTGTTTCAGGATCTCAAGACAAGGAAAATGATTGGTGGCAGCCGTGAAGTGGGAGGACTATTTGGAAGATCACGGTCCATAAAAGGCTCTCCATACTTCCCTTACCTTACATCAGTGGTACTATCGTCTTGACCATCCTTCTTTGCCTGTTTTTAAGTTGTTGGTTTCTACCTTAGAGTTTGTGACAGTTGGAGCAGGAATCATGTCAACTCACTAAACATCATTGAGCATCTTTCTTTCGTAGAGAAGACGAAGAGAGTCTCAAGTCCTTTTGCTTCAGTTCATTCAAATGTTTGAGGTTCAAGTTGTGTGTCTTCTTATAATGGGTTCAAATATTTTGTAACCTTTATTGATGATTATTCTAGAATGACAAGGATTTAATTAATGAAAGAATGTTCAGAATTGTTCTCTATATTTCTATATTTGATGTTGAGATAAGAAATCAATTTGGTGTATGCATCAAGGAGTTTCAATCAAATAGTGCAATAGAATATTTTCATAATCAATTTCAGTCTTACTTTGATTCTCCTAGTATTATACATCAGTCCTCTTGCTCACACACACCACAGTAGAATGGGGTAATAGAGAGGAAGAATCGTCATGTGATTGAAACTGTTCGTGCCTTTTTCTTTGATAAATGAGGAAATTTTATTAGAGAATATGGATAATAGCAGATAACAATTACAACAGACCCATGGAGAGATTACAAATCTGCCCAAAACAACTGTTCCCTAGTTGCCCTTGCTTGGCTAAACAACCAGCCATAGCATTAGCCTGTCTAAGAGACCACACTCCCTGGTTTCCAGCTTGGATCCACCCTATTACCCATGGAGAGATTACAAATCTGCCCAAAACAACTGTTCCCTAGTTGCCCTTGCTTGGCTAAACAACCAGCCATAGCATTAGCCTGCCTAAGAGACCACACTCCCTAGTTTCCAGCTTGGATCCACCCTATTACCAGCTTGGAATCTCCTTCCACTTCAAATTGCTGCATTCCCCATTGTTTCACCAATTCCAAACCTTGAAGTAAGGCCATTACTTCTGCCCTTCATGAATCTCCCACCCCAATTGGGCCCGAGTAAAGGGCCAAAACTTTTCCTTCCTCTTTTCTATACACACCCCCAACTCCCAACTGACCTAGATTACCCAAGGAGCTTCCATCAAAGTTTAGCTTCACCCTAAACTGAGGCGGTGGTACCCAACATTCTTGTACCACAAGGGAGGAAGGCGAGGATACAGCTATAGAACTCCGATTTCTAATTAAATCAGCTGAGGATAAGTCCTTGAAGAGATGATGTACTTTCAGCCAGTGCATAACCTTGATGGTGACAACCTCCACAAGTGCTTCCTTGGATTTTTCTTGCCCTAGGAAGATCCTATTGTTTCTCTCTTCCCAAATAGACCATAGGATGGTTGCTCTTGTTATTCTCCACACCTGCCCCTTTTCCTTGGTTGTCGAAAGCAGCTAGAGTCAAAAAGGTTCAGCACACCCGGGGGGGTTCCATCTGTAACCAAACAAAGGAGAACCAATCCCACAAATAATAAGCAAAAGGACAAGAAATCAAAAGATGAGTCGTTGTCTCACCATTTCTTAAGCAAAGGTAATAGATATGTGGGGAAATGCTCCAATCTGGCCTTTTTCTTTAGTACATCAATAGTATTGATCTTTTGAAGAGCCACTTCCCAGCAAAAAGCCCTAACCTTTGGCGGCACAGGAGAATACCATAATTCTTTAAAAGGAAAAAGACATACACAAAAGAAGACCGAACTAAGGCGTTGAAAAAAGATGAACAAGAGAAAGTCCCTGAAGAGGACTCTTTCCCAATTCTACTATCTGGGCAAGAAAGATCTAGGAAAACTAAATTCAACATAGTGAACAATCTCCTCTTCCCCTTTAGTTTAACTCTAGTGATATTTTTATTCCTTTGCCCACTGTTGAGGAGACGCTTTGAGCATCAATTTACAAAGTGTAATCTCGATGTGATCGCCATTTAGAGCTTCCATCAACAATGATTTCGACTCGGGCTATTAACCATCCACCTAAGTCTTCACTGCCAACAAATCCACCACTGTCAGATATTGATCTCCCTATTGCTCTTGGTAAGGGTAAGTGTGCTTGCGCAAATCATCCCCTTTCTCGTATCTCCTTCACATCAGCGATTTGTTTCCCTTTTATCCTTTTGTGTCCTTGTCATGTTTTGTCTAGATGATCATCTTGGTAAGGATACCTCCTCTGAGAAGATCATCTTAGCAACTTATGTTGATAAACATTGTTCTTAATAGAAGTGATGCACATGGCATCAATGAACTGAAGCAATTCCTGCAACAACAATTTCAAACCAAAGTCCTAGGGCCATTGAAGTATTTCTTGGGCATAGAGGTTGCCCGATCAAAGTGGGGAGATGTAAAATTGTCCTTCAAATTTGATAATTAAACCTAATAACAGCAATAAAAAGAAAAAGAAAAAGAGGTGATTACAACAGAAGGAAGAAGAAGAAGAGAAAGGAGAAAAGTGTTTGATGGTTTCCTCCTCTCTTGGAATATTTTGATCCGAGTGTTAAGTGGGTAAGAATGAGTTCATGAAACTTTTGCACAACAGTTGATACTACATCCCGGGATCTCATGAGGTAAATCCAAGTATAACGAGAGGAATCATCAATAAAGAGGATAAAATACTTGCAACCCCCCATAGTAGGTAAATGATATTGGCCCCCCACACATCAGAGTGCACAGTATGGAAAGCAAAAATAGATATTTTATTACTCATTGGATAAGACTGTCTACATTTCGCAAGTTCACAGGACTCACAATGAAGACTCGAAATAGATATTCCCTTAAACATGTCGGGAAACAAATGACTCAAAGTAGAAAAATATAAATGACCAAAACGTAAATGACATAACATGACTCGATCAATAGACTGACAAAACAAACTCCAAAGCAACTCCATTAGGTGGTCCAAGACTTATATCAGGTGTGTCCCGCAAGTATATTCCATTCACCTCATGGCCCTCCCAACCATCCTCTAAGATTTCATGTCCTGAAAAACATAATGAGTAGGAAAAAAGGTTATGCTTCAATTCATGGATTTAGTCAAGCTACTGATAGATAACAGGTTGATATTAAGCTTGGGGACATGGAGAACAAAGGATAAAACAAGAGTGTCAGAGGCTTTGATATCTCCTTTGCCAAAGATGGGAGCAATAGACCCACAATTAGGGATATCTTCTCTCTACCAGAGAGGAGTTGATATGAACAAAAGATGTTAGGTATACTAGGCATATGGTCTGATGCACCATAATCAATAACCCAAGTGATTTTATGATTACCTAAAACAATAGCATGATTTGCAGAAGCACGAGTACCTGAGTGAGCAAATGCGGATGACAAGGTGTTGCCTGAAAGGTTGGATGCTGCAACAATGGTCTCCAAGTGATTAAGTAACCTCCCATACCTTTCAAACTCTGCCTTTACTGCTGTCAACTGCCCCATAGCCGATTTTTCTTCACTTTCTCTATTTCCACCTTCAAGCATTGTTGCAACATTTGCATTTTTAGGCTTCCCTATTTGACCACTCTTCTTGAAATTGTTGTTACTGTTGTTCTAAAACTTGTCCAGGAGAAGTTCTGGATGGAGTTTCCAACAAGTGTCCTTAGTATGCTTCGGTTTCTTGCAATATTCACATATTACTTCCATCTTATCAGTCGGCCTTTTCGACTTTATCCCAACATTTGCAAAGGGTTCTGAAGGCGGTCCCTATAACTGTACTTGTTGCCTACTCTCTTCACTGCTCACCATAGAATATGCTTGAGAAAGGGTGACTTCATCCATGGCCACAATATTCTACCTAGTAATGTCGAACTCAAGGTTGAGTGCTATAAGAAACTCAAACACCCTATTTCGTTCTACCAATTTTCTAAATGTCTCTACACCCTTCGTGCTCTCCCATAACTGTCTCCATAACATCAATCTCCTACCACAATGATTTCAACATGAAGTAAACTGCTACACTCTTCTCCCCTGTCTCAGATTGTTCACATCACTCTTCAACTTATAGGCTCTCGCAACATTCAACTTTTTGTGCATATGTTTCAGTGACAATGTCTCAAATCTCCTTGGCAGAAGTCATCCAGAGGTAATGTTGGCTTATGTGGGGCTGCATAGAGTTGACTAACCACCCAATCACTAGGTAGTTCTCCTGCATCCATTTCTCATACGTAGGGTCCACCCATGCAAGTTTCTCCTTACTGCCTGTGAGATACTCCAGTTTACCTCTACTACAAACATAAATCCGATATTGTGCCTAGGCTAGATAATTGGTTCCATCTAGTTTAATTGTAGTCACTCCACTCAAAAAGGAATCTATCAGTCCAACCCCGAATACCGGAATCTGCTTCGTTTCACTTCCAGATTGCTTCATTAATCAAACGAAAATTGAAAAACTGGTTTTTCACTCTTTATGGACCTAACTAAAGTCAGCTCAAAACCAAAAAGTTCAAAAACTAAGGTTTCATTGCACCCGACTCAATGGATGAAAGAGAGAAAAGGAGGTCGCTCCTACCAGAGCTTCCCAACCTTCTTCAAACCTCAACCGCCCCCTTCTAGGGATTAAAAGAGACCTCCCAAGCCCTAAGTGACATACCCAATCCTTCTCCTTATCCTGTAACTTGAAATCCCTCTAGTCGGCTAGGGTTTTGGACAGAAAAATAACAGCTCCACTTCTTGACACTATTCGGCCAGACTTTAACTCTCCAAACCCTCTACCAACTAGGCAAAACACTCTTCTAATTGAAGGGTGTATGGGAAAAGAAAAGAAAAAAAAAAAAAAAGGAAGAGGGAAAAAACTGCTCTAATACCAAGATGTAAAACGGTCCTTCAAATCTGATAATTTAACCTGATTATAGCAATAAAAAGAGGTGATTACAGTAGAAGGAAAAATAAGATGGAGAAGAACAAGATAAAGGAGAATTGGGGAAGAGAGTTTGATGGTTTCCTCCTCTCTCTCTCTTTCTTAATCTTTAATTAAACTCACTTAACTATGACTAATTACACCTCTGCCCTTAAGTGGGTGGCCAGCACTTAAATAACTTAAAAGAAACACAAAACAAGTTAACAGGCCCATTAACACATAAAATGTAAACATGATGCTACTTTAAACATAAACAAGTACTATGGCCCATTTGGCCCAGTCTCTCTACATGGGGAATCTCCCTCTCAGAAAATATGTTCTAGATATGATAAAGGAAGCCAGGTTGTTGGGATTCAAACTAGTGGAAAGTCCTATGGATCCCAACATGAAGATGATTGATAGTCAGGGGAAGCCATTAGATGATCCAGCAAAGTATAGGAGACTTGTAGCCTTGTAGGTAAGCTAATCTACCTTACTATCACTAGACACGACATCACATTCAATGTTGCAATTCTCAGTCAAATCATGCAAAATCCCACAACTACTCATTGGGATGGTGTTGTAAGAGTGAGATATTTAAAGGGTGCTCCGGGTCATAAGTTATTGTATAAGAAAGGGGGAGACTTATCTCTAGAGGGATATTCAGATGCTAATTGGGTAGTGAGTATAGGGCAATGGCTCATGCTACCTATGAATTGATCCGGTTAAAGCATTTCCTTTTTTTTATCAATAACTCAACATTTTATTAATTAAGAAAGATGGTACAATACATTAAATGCAAATAGGTTGTGAGAGATAAAACCTCTTATCTCTCCCCAAATATAGCCAGATCCCTTACAATTGTGCCAAGAATAATGAGTCTCTCTCCACCCCTTGTTTGGCTAAGGCATCTACTACAAAATTAGCAGATCTCTTAACCCACCCAGCAATTATTTCCAAATCTCTGGTTAGTCGCCCGATCTTCTTCCTTTCATTGTTAAAAAGCCACAATTCAAACCCCCATCTTGTAACCTACTAATCACCAGTTTAGAGTCTCCTTCAACAAATAGCTTTTGAATGTTCATTAGCTTTGCCCTTTGAATGCCTTCCACTACTACTAACACTTCTGCTCTCAAGGAGTCTCCTTCTCCAACTGGCCCTGAGAACAAAGCAATGAATTTACCCTCCTCGTCTCTAAAAATACCTCCAATACCTTAAGGTCCAGGATTCCCCAAGCTGCTACCATCAAAATTTAGCTGAATAAACCTCTATTCAGTGGCAACCAAGTGTGTTTGATAATTATCTTATGGACTGTAGAATTTGCTACTTCCTTCCAACTTCTTGTTAGATCATTTGTTGACACATGAGAGAAGGTTGCCAAGGATTTCAGCCAATGCACCACTTTAATCTTGGTTGTTTCAAAGATATCACTTTTATCCCTTTCTTTCTCTGAGAAGATTCTTGCATTTATTTCTTCCCAAACAGTCTAGATAACAGCAGCTCTAATGCAACTCCACATTAACCTCCCTCTCTTTGTTGGTCATCCAAAGGTATTTGTGTCAAATAAGCTTTGAACATCCACCGGAGGATTCCACCTGCACCCAAAAAGAGAAAGGCACCAATCCCAAATAGAAGTAGTGAAGGAACAAGAGTTAAAAAGGTGAAAGAAACTCTCACCATCAGCCTTACATAATACACACCAATGAGGGAATAAACACCAATTTGGCCGCTTTCTTTCATCTTTCCATGGGCAACTTCCCAACAAAAGGCAACAATCGTAGGTGAAATAGCTTAGCAACACACATCTTTCGCTGGAAAAGGAAGCAGACCACTATAGGATGTTTGTAGCAAAGTTTTAAAGAAAGATGCACATGAAAAGGACCCCAATGGGGTACAAGGCCAAACTCAGCTATCAGGCCTTGAAGGTTAAATGAAAACTCCTTCCAACAACTGTAAGAAGCTAAGAAGACACTGAAGTTCTAAGTCTCAAATACCCCTCCAGAAACCCAAGTCCCAAATCCCAATTAACCCCATTAAGTGAAGGTGCAGATTGGACAAGAAACTTAGAGACGGACTCATTTTTAAAGCTTGAGAGGGCAAAGAAAGAGGGAAATTAGTCCTTCAAAGGGGAGTCTCCCAGCCAAATGTGTTCCCAAAATTTAACATTGTTACCGCTACAAAGGTCGTATCTAATGGTAGGAAGGAACAAAGGTAAAATTGCATTAATGGCCTTCCCAAACCCCCTACATTCTTATCCCTGCACACTATTTCCCAATTTATCCTATGTTCTCTCTTTTCCTCCCCTGCATTCCAATTAGCAAACTCATCCAACTATTTTGTGACAACCAAGTCGCTACACATATTGCTTCAAATCCAATGTTTCATGAAAAAGAACAAAACATATCAAAGTTGACTGCCATTTTGCGAGAGAAGAAGTAACAAGTGGGGATATTGTCACACCATATATCAAATCAGAAGACCAAGTAGCTAATATCTTCACCAAAAGCCTAGGTCAGTCAAGGATGGACTCTTTTTGTAACAAGCTAGAACCATATGATATATATGCTCCAACTTGAGGGGGAGACCAACTGGAAGAGCAACTACCTAGTAGTTAATATCTTCACTAAAAGACCAACTAGATTTTCTTGGTCACTACTTGGTTGATAGATTCTTAGGTATTGCTCCAGGCAAATAATGGGTTCCTTATTGGACTTCACATGTGCAAAGGCTAGGCTATCAAGCTAGTTTTAAGTCATTTAGCCCCTATTTGCCTCAACAATTATGCCTTTATGCCTTTACCTTAAGCCTATATATGCAACAATAGAACCAACCATGCCTTATTGGTTTATTTGAAAAGATTTTCTTTCTAAAAATATGAAATAGTTCCACAAATAAGTCTTTTTCATGAGGTACAACTAGCAATTCCTATTTATCAATTACAGAATTGGCCATTGATCAATTCCCCCTTTATTTAGGGGTATTTAATACACCTATCACTCGAAGCTTCATGTTACTCCTCCCAAGAAACATGTCAAAGGCAAGGTATCCCACTCGAATACCCAGAAGTACAAAGAGCCAAGCATGGTCTCTAAATCTACAATAAAAGCATACAATATAACAATCATCCCAAAGAGTACTACCCCAATGATTTTGAACGTGGTTGCATTTGAATTCCAAAAACACATTCCAACCCTCTACCAACTTCATCTAACACCGCATATCTCACCATGAGACAGAGACCCGCCATATATGAGATGTGTGGTATAAGGTCACGTTGGTAGAGGGTTGGAACATGTTTTGTTGGCAGGTGATCCGGACTCCCAAAAACCACCCCCACTTAGGAGATCCTCTTTGTAGGTGTTTGGCATCGGTGCTGGGAACATCGCACCGTTTTCTGAGAAAAACGGTGCTGGGCATGTGGAGATGTAAGAGAAAACGGTGCTTACTTTTTGTTTGGAACCAGTGCTGCCACATAGAATATTTTCTGAGAAAACAGAACTGGTTTTGTTTGGTACCAGTGCTGGCTGCAACGTTTTCAACATGGTCTATATTATCCAACATCCAAGATGATGCCATATTGATGCCACATCATTGCACCGCTGGCAGCAACGCACCATTTTCTCATAAAACATTGAATTTGGTGTTGCTCCAAACCACACTTTCCCGATTTCCAAGGCATGGTTTGGAGCAATGTTTTTTCTAGAAAAACGATACCAAACAAGAGGATGTCGTTTGAAGCATTGCTTTCTCTGATGTGGCGCCTACATGGCACCATTTTCTCAGAAAATGGCATCAATGCCAAACACTATCTTTATTAATAACCTCTCAATTCAAGCAAGCACCACCACCACCACCGCCACAGCCAACTGGTTTTGAAATGATCTATTGTACATTCTCTCCAAATACCCGAGCAGGTAGCAAGAGGGACCATTTTCCATAAAAATTTATCTCACTTGATGAAGGCCTTCAACTTCCAAGAAGAAAATAATCCTTGAATATCAGCAAAGAAAGCCCTTCAATGATCATCCCTTTGGATCTAAGGACATCAATGAGAAGCAGCAATGAGTGAGCAAATGCTGAATGGACTCCTCTGCATCTCAACACAGATAGCATCTACTTATAATGATCATCCCTTTGGATCTAAGGACATCAATCATCAATAATTTACCTTTGATTGCCAACCAAAGAAAGAAGATAACCTTTAACAGAGTAAGCTTAACTCACACTAGAAATTATTCAAGAAAATGCAAAATAAAAGAAGAAAGGAAGAAAAACTAAGACTAGAATTGAAGAGGAAGAAAAGAGAAGAAAGATATTGCACAATCAGATTGCGAGGCTCTAAAACTCCCCCATTGTCATTTATATTAAGAGAGCAATAAAAAGGTAAATTACACCTATGCCCTTAAGGAGGAGGCAACTAATAATATGATATTGACCCATGCACCCCATAACACATTAGCCCATAAATAACAAAAAATAAATAAAGAATAAAAGAAGCCTAGCCCATCATCACTCTCCCTCAAATTGGGAATAGAATCAATAGATGTCAAGTATTCCCTACTTACAATGCAGTCTACAACTTCAACCAAGGAACCCACCTTGGTAAATATACTAATTGCTGATCAGTTTGCAAATAGAGTAGGCAAACATCTCCTAACAACACCTCACTAACAAAATGATAACCCACCTCAATATGCTTGGTGTGGTCATGCTAAACCGTATATCAAGGGTGATGTTAATAGCTGCCTTGTTACAATATAGTATTAATGACATCTCCCACTAATTTCCCAACTCTCCAAGTAAGGGCCTTAGACAAAGAGACTCTGAGAGCCCACATGTCATGGACTTGCATTCTGCCTCTGCACTTGAACAAGCAACAACCGACTGCGCAACTGCTTCTTGCTTTTCCAAGACATCATATTCCCTCCTACAAATGCACAAAAATCCAACGTAAATCTCCTATCATCAAGAAATCCTGTCTAGTTTGCATTACTAAGCACTTCTATCTTCAATTAATCATGCTTAGAGAGCATAGTTGTCAAGGCGACACCTAGGTGACTAGCGCTTTTTATTGCTCACCTCGCCTAAACTCCAAGCAATTTGTGCACAAATCCACTTTGACCACCTTCCCCTAAAACCTTCAACTCCATTACTCCTTCCAGAATGCTTTGATCATGGCAGGAGCTCATTCATGACAAAGCAACCACACCGTGGAGGAACACAGTGGGTTGTAGCCTTGGAGGTCATGAGAGAAGTAGGCTTTCTATTCCATTGGGTTTCCATTCTCAATGAGTTTAAAATGTAAGTCATTCTTTTTCCTCTCTCAAAGGAGGAACCAACTGTCCATAGTAGAACCTTTTGCCATCAGCAATCTAAACCTGAAATTAGATAAGCCAAAGCATGGTTTGAATTGAATGATAGGTACCCCTGTGAGTTTTTTTATTGAAGGACTTGAGTCACTTGACAGGGATTCACGTCAGTCCAGTTGAATCACAATAAAGGTGGAATTCATGTGATTGAACTGGGGTTAAAACAAAACAATCAACTCATTCTACTTAGAGTTTGCACTAAGTTCATGCAATTATTTTTACTTCCATTCTGTTTATTTTACTTCCTAAACATAAAATGGGAGAGAATCTCTCTGTCTAAATTGTTTTATTTGGACTCTAAACACCAAATCAATAGGTTTGTGCCTTTTTTTTTTCCTTTTTATCTCGAGAATCAACTTCTCTCCTTCAATAACAAATTAACCTCACTTTATAATTCCAGGATCAGTTATGTGAGAAAAAATGTAAATTTCTAAAACCGCAAAAAAAAAGATAACATAATCATCATGAAATTTTGAAAACAAAAAATAAATAATGTAGATTAAAGTCCTAAAGAAAATAGTGATATGCATCTGTAACAAAAAAAACAGAAAAAAAATCTAATCTCAGTTACGAGAAAAAAGAAAAGGTTCCCTTGGTTATAGGACTTTGGGTGAAACAAAAAAAAAAAAGGAAAAAATCAAATCCCCGCCCCCGCCCCCAAAACCCGCGCAAGACCACCACAAAAAAGAAAACAGAAAACAGAAAACAAAATTAAAAATCCAAAACTCCAAAGTCAGGACAATTGTTTAAATAAAAGAATAATCTAAATTACAAGGTTGAAAATAAAAAACCTAATTAGCTTGATTAGAATGAAGCAAAACAGTGAGTACAACAGTGGAAACTAGTGGGAAACTAGAAGAAGAAAGAAAAAGAAGCAACCCAGAATCCTAAAATTGATTTACAACAAATAAAAATCACACGAGTTGCCACTGGGAACTCGTGAATTAGTATAGAAAACCCAATTTCAACGAAAAAAAAAAAACAAATAGAAGGTTTAAAATTTACAGACCCCTTTTTATATGGATTCGTTATAGATTACGCCAAATTGATCAGGCAAGCCATCCCCACAGATCAGCAACATCTCCGAAAGCTATTGTCTGCCGTTACCACTGAGATCCTGGCGAGTACCGGAATATGAGTACCAGGGTTAAGCGTACGCGCGTCTGTGCTTATGAGAAAGAGACCCTTCTGTGTTCTGGGTTTCTTCCGAATTTCTGCAAACGGTAGAAGACGCTTCTTATCCTTCAAACAGCGAGTGCTGAATCTATTCCACAGCCAGGAAGAGGAACCCTCTGTGCCTGCTTTCCCGTGGTCAACTTGTCGGGTCCGCACCGGTAAATCCCTGGCCTGGACCCTATTATATGCTCGAGACTTCTCTTGAGTCTTGAGGCAAGATTAATGCGTGCAAGTCCGGGCCCCGTAACATGATCTTGGATTCAGATTCTGGTTATTTTATTTTTAAAAGGGAAGTTATATAGGATGCAACGCTTTTGGACAACTCTCAGTCTCTCACTTCATCCATGTACCCTAAAATCTCCATGTTCACCTAGATGCCCTAAAATCTCCACCCATTGTTCATTTATATACCCTAAAATCTTCATCCAATTTTTGGATAATTAAAATGTTTTAATGACCAAAATATTTTATTTTTGAAAGAGGGGTGCTAGGATGTAACGCTTTTATGTAAGCCTATGTTCATCCATATACCCTAAAATCTCCACCCAAATATCCAAGTTTTGGATAATTGGAATAATTTAATTATCCAAGATAGTTTTGTTTTTGAGAGAGGGGAATTTTGATACAACACTTTTATGGCAACTCTATGCTCATCTATATACCCCAAAATCACCATCCAATTTTGGGATAATTGGAATGTTTTAATTATCCAAAATTCCCCTGAATGAAGGTTGTTTTGTAAATAACTAAAACACCCTCAAATGTTGGGCGTTCACACTAAGCTTGTAAGTAAAGCTAATTCTAATTGAATCATGTCATATCTGAATTCAAATTTGATTATAGAAGTGGTGATTTGGATTCAATTCAATAGTTGATATATATTTAAAAATAAAGACTAAATTTGAATTCGATTAGATAATCAAATAATTCATTAATTTGAATTCAACCAATTTACCCTAAATCGTGAAATCAAACCAAACAATGAGCCCTCTTGTTCCCTTTGAACTACGAATACAGTCATGTTTATGTAAACAACAAAGAAAGACAAAGAATATGAGGAAAATAAAAATAAATGACCTAATAAAATCTAGAACAAGCAAACAACTAAGTTTTTTTGTCACTAGCTGCTAGTTATGTAGAGAGAGAGAGAGATTTCTACAAATGCTTTCGATTACCATAAAACCAATGGACGATAGTTCCAACTAACATAAGTCGAACTGTGAAGCGCTCTTGTTTCACCAATACATAATCTTCTTCACCTTCTCTTTGTGCTATTCATTCTTTTGGAACTGTTATAAAAATCAGTAGTTGTAGACAGTATAGGGAAGGTGATCAGTAAAAGAAAAGAGAGAATGAATGATAGAGAGAGGGAGGGAAATGAGGGAGATGAGATTGAGCAAAGTTATTAATAATAGAGTTTTTAACAAAAGAAATTTGGCTCCTCCCGTTATTATTGAGAGAGTGTGAAATTCCTGGGCTGAGATCCAAGTTAGTGAGGAAAGGGATGTGATCAATCAGAGGAGACGAGAAATTATTCCTATTAGATGGTCAAGTCCTGGATTAGAGGTCATTAAAGTCAACTTTGATGCCTCTTGTGGTAGTTGTTCGATAGTTTGTATAGCTAGAGACCATATGGGCCGAATATTGGACTTCAAGGCTTATAAATTAGGCATTTCTACTATCAATGTGGCAGGACCTAGGCTGCATGGGAAGCCCACAATATTGCTCTTAATTTTCCTAAAGGTCCATTGTCATTGAAAGTGATTCTAAGCTGGTGATCGACTGTCTGAAGAGTGCTACTAACCCCACGTGGAGAGTGAAGTTGCTTATTGAAGGCTGCAAGGTGCTATTTGAGAGGCTTGAAGGAAAGGTGGATTATCGCCATGTCTTCAGAGAAAGGAATATGGCTGCAAATTGGCTTATTAATCATGCTCATTTTAATGAAGTCTGCAATAGTTCCACTCCTAGGGATTTAATTGTTATTTGTTGTTTTGATTTTTGGGGATGTCTTTAGTTTTTTATAATAAACAAAAGTCTCTTAAAACACGTCTTTCTTTTATAAAAATATTAAGACATTTGTAAATAATATATATAATATTATATTATTTTCATTATGATTATCATCGAATCAAATCAATACATATTCGAATTCCATTCAATTACATTAGATTTCAAATTCGAAATCAGATATTTGAATTCTGTTCGATACCCCTACTTGACATTAAACGGATGTACATTGATCAATATTTAGATTTTTTATACTATATAAACAATTTTGGTTGAAATTTTGATTTTAGCATAATGGGCAGCTAGATCAGTGTATTTGCTTGCTTCCTTAATCAACAAAAAATAGATCAAATAGTAGCAACACAGTCCAATCCAAGTTTTAAACTTTTATATTAGGCTTTGTAGGGTAGTAGGTGATTTGAGTGATTAAATACAAAGAAGTAAACAGCCCATTCACCAAAGAATGAACAAGAGATTAAAAAGAAAATAAAGAATTCTGGCTATTAGAGTGTACAACTCGATAGATTGGCTAGAAGAATAAGTGAGAGAAAAAGGGGGGAATACTTATTATAGCTTAAATTTACTAAAGCAAACTTTTATTCATCATATCAGCTTGAGGATCTCAATAGCAGAAGCCCATGCATTTTTCGAGGGTCTCAAGATGGCACATGAGCTTCAGATTTCACACATGATAATTGAAGGTGATGCAAAAACTATTTGTTGAGCTTCTGTTGGTGGCTAATTCTGAACCACTAACTTATAAGCATCCACAACAACTGAGGAATTGCAATATTGTATCTTTCTCGTTGATGATTGAATGTGGGCTTCTAAAAAAATCAGCCCTCCTTTTTTTCAATTATAATGATTTCATTTATAGAGCTGACTGCAATTTGGACAAAACAACTAACCCAACACAACTCCTAATTACTTTAGAACTAAGATAAAACCTATAAATAATTCATAAGTTACTCAAATTAGGAGTATAGGCTAGGAAAGGTTAGTTTAGGTTTAAGTCAAACTTGACCAACTGAGTTGTTGAACTCCCAACACTAGCCCTTCCTAACCCAAATTGATGAGATTGGGGTGGAATGGGATTGATTCGGGCTAGTTTCGAGTTTTCTTCGCCCTTTTTATTTTTTGCTTTAAAGAAAATATGTCCCCTCTTACTTTGATTAGTCAATTAGAGTTAACTAGCTTTTATCATTAATGTACATTGGTTGAGTTACATAAGCAAATAGACGAAAATATGTAAAATAAGGGCCTATTTGGCATGTCTTTCCGAATGGTCTTTCAGTTGTTTATAAGTTGGGAAGACTGGTTTTCGGTCTATTCCCGTTTGGCTCGCGAAAGATCTAGCCGCCAAAAGACAGTGCGCCAAAAAGACGTGAGAAGCCCGCGTCTTTTGCGTTTTAATCTTGTGCGGAAAGACGTGGACAGACGCACGTCTGCCAAACTGTTTTTGGGCTGCATAAATCTTATGTCAAAAGCTCAATGCGTCTTTTGATTGTCAGAGCTATAAGAAGATCTTTTCAAAAAATGCGCCAAACAGGCCCTAAATTTTTCACATGGTGGTCTAGATGTGAAGCCAAGGCAACCATCTGCATTATATAGTTAAAATATTATGGGAACAAAGTTATGGTACTAAAGGAATATCATGCTTATATTACACTAAAAATATCCAATCAATTGAATTTTAAAGTTATTAACCTAGTATATATAATGTTTATATCAGCAAATATGAATAGAGAGACCTATTGGGTTCCAAATCCATAACCTTACCTTACCCAAAGTAAGATTTAGGGGCGTTCTTTTTTTGGATTTGGAGGGGGGGGGGAAGTTGGTCAATGGGATTTTGGTTCCCATTGACCAAGAATCCCATGTTTTTTTTTCAGCTTTATGTGGGGACCAGGGAAGTTTATTTTCCTATCTTTCACTTACCCAGAAAAGTGATACCCATCTCCTAGGTGGGTAAATAACTTTCCCACATAGGGGGAAAGTTGCCAATACTTGAATGGACAAAAATGCCCTTTTTAATAATGGATTTCTATGGATAAAATAGTCATTGTCTTATTTACCTGGGACATAAAAGAACATGGATAAATGCACTTACCTGGATAAGTGTTTCCTAGGAAAAACTTACCTAGGTAATTGCATTTACTTGGGTAAATAACTTACCGAAAAGCGAATGATGCCTTAATTGCTCCCTTAACTAAAATAAGGACTCTTAATTACTAAGCAACTCTAATAGCATTTTATTAATCCTACTAAAATTGATTTAGTGTAAAGAAGCAAGAAATTACTAAAATGGAACACCATGATTTGAGTTATTGGAATCACTACAAATGGCATGTCCAAAGTTGATTATTTTATTTAGATTGAGTGGTCGGAATGTAAAGAAGCTAGAAATTACTAAAATAGAACACCATGATTCGAGTTATTGGAATCACTACAGATGGTATGTCCAAAGTTGATTATTTTATTTGCGTTGAGTGATTAGAATCAAAATCAAATGCACCTTAGACTTGGGGATATATTTTTCTTTACAGTACATTTTTAACCATGATTTTTGTTGATGTCAAATGAGGAGCTGAGGGTAATAATGTAATTTTAGTGTCTGAGGCTAATGGGTCCAACTTGCTAAGAGAAAGAAGACGTCAGAGGCCCTGGGAGTTATCCCAAGGGTGAAGACTCTAACGGTCAAGTTAGCTAATAGTTGTGAGGGGTCGGACCAAGCAAGTGAGGAAACTTAGAGCTTAAGTCTTTACCTAAATGTAGGAGCCCCTTTTATAGCTAGAGTTGTCTTAGAAGAGGGGTAGTTGGGAGCAGGTGGCGATGGTTGGTAGTGGTTGATGATGGATGGTCAGGATGCACCCGACTGACGCCAAGTGTCAGGATCCACAAGATGGTCAGGATGCATTCGGCCGACGACCCATGTCAAGATCCATAGGTCGACCAAATACCCCTACATTATTTGCCCCACTCTCGAGGTCGTAGTGATCGAGGTTAGTTAGCGAGTTGTGTCTAGGCATCGGCTTCGACTGAAGATAGTATAGTAGATTCGCGTGGAGGCGTAGGCCTCGACTGTGGAACTTTCCTTAGCGGCTCTATGACGCTTGCTCCTCCGTTCATCCTTTGGGTTAATAAAAGACGGGCTGAGGGTGTGTGATCGTGGCCCATACGGGTGTAGGATACCCGCGTGCATTGCCCGTGCCCCGTACGGATGCTGATGTCATCCTTCGTAGGTCCATACACGGGACGAGTGCTATGGTCGACTAATTAAGGCTGAACACGAGACGACGCGGGGGGTTCAGTTCGGCACATTTGTGAGCCATAGTTGATGGGTGAACCGGCCCCATCCCTTGGCATCGTTTCGTCTCCCAAGGTCGGTGCCACGTGGAGCCCATCGGTTTGGGATGTTAGGTCGGTCGATCCGCGGTCATTGGATCAATTGAATGTGGGCCATACATTTTCCTTTAAATAGGGAGGTTGATTGAGCAAGACTTCACCATTTGCTCAAAACCTTCAGTCTTGGAGCTACTGAGGACACCTCAGTTTTCCACAACCAGTTCCTTAGACTTCTTTTCACAAACAACTCTTAGGTAAAGAACCTCTTCCCTCAATATGTCGACCTCGGATTTAGGTCCCGAAGTTTACGAACTTCCTGACTAAAGTGCTCCTAGCAACACTCCCAATGACAATGAGAGTGATAGTAATGACTCCGAGAGCTCCTCTCAGACGTCCAACATCCAGGTGTTGAGGGAGAGGGCCACGTCTCATGAGGCCGAGCGTGACCAGTAGAGTGTGGACTATGCAAATGAGTATATTGGCTCCACGCAGCCGAGGGCCAATGCCATAGGGAATGCTCTAGCGTTTCTTGAAGTAGTAGACATGGAAAAGACCGAGGGACCCATGACCGAGGCTATGTGTCGAGGGATGACATTGGGGCGTTATCCTCACTCTGGCCTAGATAGCATTCTCGGTAAGGAGAAAGTTAGGGCTTTGGCCGAGAAGTACTACATTCCGGGGGGCTATAGGATTAGAGTCCTCTACGTTGGTGACTAGTTGTGGCTTGCTCCTAAAGGGGAGGTGTGCGTCCATGAGCATTTCCTTCACTATGGGTTGTGTTTTCCCCTGCACCCTCTAATCCTCAAGATCTTGAACCACTATAACCTTACCCTTAGCCAATTCGCTCACAATGCCATTAGGACAATAGTGGCTATGTTGGTGATGGCCCATCTTCGAGGTGTGTTTGTGATTCTGAACATATTTCGGAGTTTGTTCACGTTGAAAAAGCACCCCGACGAGGAAGGCTTGTGGGATTTCCAAGGCCGATGGGGAAAGGTGGTGGACAACACATTGTCTATCCATAATTGGAAGAAGAAATTGAAATTCTTCTTTATTAGTTGCCCCTAGGGTTGGTCCTTTTGGTCCAGTTGGGGGAACCTAGATACTCTGGCTGAGAGGATCGTGCCCTGCAACAACAATGAGGAGAAGGACATGATGAATTGACTTCGACTGGGCGGGACGATTCATGTTGGACCCTTGGTGAAGGAGGAGGAGGCCTTGGTGATGGCCTGCCTTAGTCCTACCCCCCTCCCTTGGTATGAACACTCCTATTGTCTACTTGTTGCGTCATTACTTGGATTTCATTGTCGTTCTTCTAACTTGTTTCTTTCTCTTGTTGGCAGAAACATACGACATTAAAAAGGTGAAGCTATTGGAGGCCATGGCATCGAAGAGAGCTTCCACGAAGGAGCTTTTGGGAGCATGCCTCGGCATCCGCCGAAGGAGGTGGCTGCCAAACAACGGGTCGAGGTTGAAGCGGCCCATATGAAGATGTTGATGAAGAAGCACCCTACAGAAGCGGCCCAAGACCCTCGGGCAAACAAGATTTAGCTACACAAATTGCGCCGGGATGAGGGGATAAGGTGGAAGATCCTCTTTTATTAATGGTTGTTTTGTAGTTGTACTAAAACCTTTCCTAAGTCTTTAAACTCTAGTTGAACTTCTTTCCCTAATAGTACTTTGGGCCCTTCCTAACGGTGAAAGTATGTTTTGTTTATTTTTGGGATAGAGGATGTTTGCCTACCACAAAAAATCTCCTTGTTAAATGAGATGTTGTTGGTTATAATGAATCAATACATGTGAGAGATTTGATACTAGGACATATGCCCTTCCAATCCTACACGCATCTTAATTAAGTGTTTTAGGGTGGGTAAAGGCAAAGTTATAATAATTTTTGTTGTCAATTTTGTTTGCCTTGGATCATAGTCATGCATGGCTAGGTATGTGATTGCACCTGGGCATGGCCGAATTATGGTTCCATGTGAGTCGAGTTCATATGGTTTGCCTTAATGTCCCTGGTCTTAACTCCTAAAGGGTGTTGGTTTGCTCTTACACTTTATTTTCTACAACCAAAACAAAAGAGTAGTCTAAATCATGTCTATGGTTATTGATAGCTAGCCAAAAAATGAAAAACCAAATCAAGACTAGTGTGCAAATGGGGAATTGTTGGTCATGTTTTCTTGAAGTGCAACCCAAAAGGGGGTGATATGGGTTTCTTGAATTTTTTGATGATCTCCCCTAACCGATTCTACTGAATGGATATCATTTGATATGCAACAAATGAAACAGTGTGAAGAAAATTAGAATCAAACGCAATAAATATAGATTAATTATAAATGTATCTTCAATCATGCAATAAATGAAAGCAATAGTATCACTAGCTCCAAGTACAAAATAGAGGTTTTAGTAAATCCCTAAGATTTAATAGTGTGTTCAACTCAAGTCACACAACTATAGTTAAGTTCAAAATTTAGGGATATGGTTATGAAATTAATAGTACAAAAATATATGTATATTGCAATAAATAAGAGTAATAGTAAACAAAATAAGGTGAAAGATAGTGAACTCAGAGATATATAGGGGTTCAACATTTCCCTACTTACATCTTTCCCTAATGCTATGTTTGGTTTGAAGGAAAAGGTAGGGAAAGGTAAGGAAACCTTTACAATTCTATAGGTTTCCTTACCTTCCCTACTTTTTCCTTCAAACTAAACACAGTGTAAGGTTTATGTTTGGTTTGAAGGAAAAGGTAAGGAAAGGAAGGGAAATGTACAAGGTTTTAAAGGTTTTCCTACTTTTTCCTTCAAACCAAGCACTGCCTAAAGAACACCACCTCAAGAGTTTTAATTCACTATTTCACCAAATAGTACAACAAGTAGTTGATATGGTGCTAATCATGGTTTTAAAAAATGACCCAGAAATGGAACCGTTTTGGCCACCGGTTTCTAGGTTGACAATCCGACTGTCCTGTTCGAATGGATGACCCATTCTGGCGAAAAAATTAAAAATAATTAAAAATAAAAAATGATCAAAAACCATTGAACAGATCGATGGTTCGACCACCCGAAGCAACAGGTTGTTGACTTTTTCAATGGTTTTTGGCCAGGGATCGAGTTTGGGATAAAACAAAATCAATTGCCTAAACAGTTCCTGGGCCAAATGGTTTGACCATCCGGGTCAACGGCGGTTCAAAAACCATGATGCTAATTACACCTCTTACAAAATACAACACCAAACCAATTGACGCAATGTGGGTTATACCACTATTTCACTCCAAGAAACAACCAAGACCTCAGCTAGTTGATATAGAAAAACTTTAGCTGTTGGGGGCCAACAATCTATGATGTTGAGAGAATTTCTGAAAATGCCATGTTACCACAAGAATGGGTAAATTAGTAATTACATCTTAAAAGCATGAGAGTGAATAGGTAAACTGCCAAGAACGTGCCCAACTCAAAAACAGTCTCAACAGCCTATGCTGTTGGGCCCCTTTATAGAAAACGATCAAATGAGTTGGGCACGTTTGAATTGATGTACCAATACAACTGAAACTAATAAGCTTAGATTCAAAGGACTAGGGTTTCAAGTTTATTATTTATTGGAATGGTTCAACAATTTTGGCTCCAACTTGATTTTTTTTTTCAATCTTCCCTCTATTTTTTTTTTCTTTTTATTTGTAAATTTTAAGCTCAAAAGAGTCTCTCTAATTTGGTTCAACTGGGCTTTTATAAGAATTACCCAAAAATATGAACGCTTGGATTGAGATTAAAGCATTAAATTCTAGTTTGACCATTTAAAACATGAAATTTAATGTGGGTCAAGAAAACATATTATAAGCCTGGAGTTGACTCATCAACTTCTCACAACCTAAAAATTTTAAAATTTTGCCCTAATTTCTGCACTCAAGGAATGACTCCTCATTAGTTAAGGGTGAGCCCCTCATATCCAAAGATTTTTTAGGACGGTGTGTGATTCCCGGGGTTATCCCCTTAGTTTATGAGGCCAACTCCTGGGAACATTACTGAATCTGAATTATTGTCAGTCACTCAAGCACAACACCCAAGAATTGAAAAATGAATTTTTCTCCAATTAAAAACATTTTAAATCAATTCTAAGCTTAAACTATCTTCCTTCTAAGGTCAATGGATATTAGGGAACCAATGTAAAGTCTAATATGAAAAGAGCATAGCTTCCTAGAGCCCTTGTTTCAGGCACATGAGTTTATTTACATGAAATGACTCTATCAAGCCTAATTTGACACTACTTAAGGCAATCTTGGTATGTCATCTTGCTCCTTTCTTGAGCAGCAATTTACCTTCTTCACTTACAAGTTTGTTGAATAAAAAACATTGAAGCACTTGAACAATAATTTATGCCACTTGATTAACTTATGGCTATAAGTGGGACTGCAACTCGGCCGGGTTGGATTGAGTTGAAGGTCAACTTAGGCCTAACCCAAGGTTAAGCCCAATTTTATCATCCTAGGTCCAAACCAAGCTTAACCCAATATAATTCAAGTTGGGCTCGGGCTTGGGCCAGGCCTTGTTGGGTTAGTCAAGCTTGGGTGGATTGATTCGATTTAAAGGAATTTATGTGTATATTTTTATATATCCATCTTTCATTAGCCTTTATGGCCCAATTGAAGCCTTAAGAGTAGAATTACTTGAAAATATGTATAAAAATTTCCTGGCAAAGAAAATTTGAGTTTGCAAAATGAAAATCTTATAGGTCCCTAGCTATCTTTTCAATTACGCTAACCACATCAAAACAAGCTCCTTCAAAGCACACTTTGTTCCTTAGAATCCAAATATTCCAGATGATGTAGCCAATCTTTTCCCCTAATGCTTTTGCATTTGTGTACCCCTCTACCCTTTTGAACCAGCTAGTGATGTCTTCACGTTAAGTGGGCCCAAGGGCAATTCGGTCCATAAGTTGCTAGACTTGTTTGGCCATTCTACACTAAATGAAGAGTTCTTAGGTGTCTTCTTCCACTAAGTTACAGAGAGGGCAAGTATGATCCATGTTAGTGTGTGATACCCGCCTTGTATCGGCATGCGTCAAGGCTCAAAATTTCAATACGTACCGGTGGCTTTTCAATATGCCCCTATAGGGGTGTTTCATGGTCTAGCCTGGTTCAGGGAGTAGATGGGCCTTAAATCGACCCCTATCGGTATATCGGCCTATATCGGTATAATTGTCCCACTAAATGACCTCAATTGTCATAAGTGAGGGGCTGAGGCTTCTCGATTACCATAAGTTTTCACACACTAATGGCCCATTTTTTTGTGCAAGATAATCCGTTATATAGATTACCAAGGCAAGTGGTGTGCAATGGAAAATGCTTATCTTTAATGTGAAAGTTTGAATAAATATAATGTCTTGATTCATAAGTTAAGGTCTTTAGGCCGTGTTTGGTTGCAATGCAATTTTATTTGCATTAGTATAAAATGCATGGGAGTACAAATGTAAAAAATACAAATTCTTGTTTAATTTTGTTTTGGATTTTACTTTGTTCTGTTTTATGTATTAATTTACTTCATTTATTCTGCAATCAAATAAAACAAGATAAAATTTGAAATAAAATAGGTCAAAATTTACACTCAAATCATTTGCACTGCCATGATTTTGCATCAGTGCAAATTTATTTGCATTGTAACCAAACACAGCCTAAGGAATTAGTACAAGAGTGCAAACCTTCCTTTTGATGGTTTTTTTTTTTTTTTTTTTGCAATATGTTGATATGAGATAAATTTAGAAATTTCTATCAAAAGTCTTGCACTCTCATCCTCCTGTTTGCTATAAAATAAAACTAATGTGACAATGGGGGAGCTTGTTTTAGAGCCTCTCTATGAGGAAGACGTATTGGTTCCAAAAACATATGTTGCTAACAACTTCTTAACATCTTCAATGGGGTCATCCTATGGCAATAAATCCAATGTAAGGGTTAAATATGAGCACTTGGCTTATAAGAGCTTTGGGGGGGGGGGG